>APFE031218639.1:11721-73024 GCA_000404065.3 Pinus taeda
AAAATCTTGCTAGTGTTACTCTTCTGGAAATGCTGTAAGATTGTTTTATTTTTCTGCATAATCTTATTTTCAGTCATTGATAATAGCTTGATGAAGATTGATTCAGGCACATGTATCTTGTCTGATTTTTGGGATTTGAACGATAGTTTAGATTCTGAAATATAATGGCAGGTATCTCCATTTGATCTGGATTTCATTATTGTTTTCTCCCTCTATGTTAATGGTTGATTTTAAGTTGTGCAGGAAATCTTAAGTTTTGAGTTTATTGGGCGTTAGGGGAAGTTCTCGGCTGAACCAGCCAACTCCCGGATTGTGTTTTCTGATAGAGCCCAGCTAGTTTTTAATCCCGAGCTTATCATTTGAATTTTTTTTTAATGAATGCATGAAGGGTTTTCTGGAGTATCTCACATTAAAATTTAAATTCTGAAAATATTTGTGGCATAATGAGAAATCTGGCTATTTTAGAGTCTGCAGTTTGTGAATATTGTAATTATTTAGTTAGGGTTTTCAGTTTCGTTTCTTGCACATATTATCTTTGGGTGTTCTGTTTTGCCATTACAGGTTGCAGGTTACAGGTCTGAGGAGAAATTTTTGTTTGAAGCTAGATCTAGGCCCTGGAGGGTAAGATCTGGCCTCAGGATCAGTTCTTGCAGGTTTTTTGCTGAAGAAATTCGAGATTCTCCAAGCTATCTGTTTGCTGGAGTTTCATTTAAGATTGCTTTCCAAAAATATCAACCAACAATCTTGCATTCCAAGGGTTTTAAAATCATTCATTTTCAGATCTAATTTTTTTTTATGAGGGTTTTAAGAAATCTGAAGGAGAGCGAGTTATAAATTTTGCCAAGATTTCTGGAAAATATTTAGAGTTCCTCTCACTCTGCTGCAAATCAAATCCCTGTCTCCTCACAACTCCATTTCCGCATTTCTCTTCAGCATTACTTCCTGCGGATTCCTTCCATGCTGCTCCAGCACCTGCAAACAAAACAAAAATAAAATAATAAAAATATTAAAAAATTAAAAAATTAAAAAATATTTTGAAAAAGCTTAATAAAGAAAAAAATGAAAATTCATTTTTTATGGTCTGTTTTTCTATAGCTAAACGCACTTAAAATGTTTATTTACAAGTTGACTATATGAAAGTGGTAGCTGGTTAGCATTTAAATTTTATGGTCATTTAAAGCATTTAATTTTTCTTGAAATTTAATTGTTGGATCATTTAAAGGGGTTGTGCATTTGTTGAAAATCTTACATCGCTTGGGTTATTTGATGATAAATGATTGTTCTACATGGTTTATATTTCTGCAATATTCAATAAATAATCATTTAATCATTAGCTCCTTAAGGCACTAGTCTATTAACTTAATAAAATCAATTAAGTGCTTGTTTCCCCTCGTGTCTCCCAACCCAACTGGTCCACAGTTGGTCATCTATTGTTCCATAGGGTCTACCCCCCTTAGCCGTGGGAGACAGGCTTAAACGGAGAGATCAGGGGTCAGGGTGACAACCCCCGGTCTGAGCGTTGTCGTGACAATCTGTGCGACAACATTTTTTGGCGCCGTTGTCGGGGATACTTTATTCTCAGTGTTTCAACGACTTTTCATCATTCATCGTTCATCTTTCTATCATTCGTTTGAGCCGGCAACGCCAACATTTTTTGGCACCGTTGCCGGGGATACTTTATTTTCTGTGTTTCAACGACTTTTCATCATTCATCTTTCTATCATTCGTTTGAGCCGGCAATGCCAACATTTTTTGGCACCGTTGCCGGGGATACTTTATTCTCGGTGTTTCAACGAATTTTCATCATTCATCGTTCATCTTTCTATCATTCGTTTGAGCCGGCAACGCCAACCATTTTTTGGCGCTGTTGCCGGGGATAGAGTTTTTTCTGTCCTTGGTTTATTCGACATTCATCATTATTTCTTCTTTCTTATTTTTCATTTGAGCTGGTAGAGTCAAAATTTTGGCATCATCTCATCTTTTACGCCATTTATTAGCCTGTCAAACGGCCAACATTTTTTGGCGTCTTTTGATCTTTTCATCACTTTATCTTTCGTCATATCAACAACTTCTCTTCGATTTGTTTCTTGTTTGGGTGGCGACTCCATTTTCTTATTTTTCCCAGACAAGAAGCCTCTCTCATATTAGCTTGTTGGTTGCTTTTTGGATCCTAGAATTTGACTCATTGTTCAAGTGGCGACTCCACTTCTTTCATTTATTAATTTTCTTGAGTAGAGATCTCTTTCTATCATCCATTTGGTCCCTCATTATTCATCATGGATTATTTGTTTAAACCATGTCATTTTACTGATGATTTCCATGATAATCCGGAAGTGGCCATTTCTAAATTACCTTTGTTCTCAAGTGGTGATCCAGTCGCTGTTAAAAGGCATCTAGGCTTGTTTACTCGTATAATGATCATATATTGTAGACCCCCTCAGTATAATCATGAAGATGTCAAAATGCGTCTTTTTGTCTTTTCTTTAGAGGGTGATGCTTTGAATTGGTTTAATAATTGTCCTGAAGATTCTTTCACTTCTTTACAAGACATTGTCAATGCTTTTAAAGATAGATATGGTTATCCAGATAGCTCGCCTTGTGCCTCTAAAATTGTGCAACAGAATGAAAGTAATCTTATAAAAGGTCCAGCTGTCGGTGAAAGATTCCAAGACAATTCTTCATATCAGAATGTGCAATCCACCTGTACCATTGCAGATCAAATTCATGATAGTGGAAAAGCAGGGACAAATGACAATGAAAAGGAAGATCAAAAGCAAATTATGCAAGAACTAATGTTGTTGGTAAAAAATATGGAGATCAATCAAACTAATTACGCCAATGATGTGAGAACTTTATGTACCCACCTCAAAAAACGTAATAGAGAGATGGAGATCATGCAAAATCAACATGCTAAGGAAATTGAGGCCATGAAGATTAATCATGACACAAAAATTAGTTTTATGCATAGCAAGTTCTCAGGCTTAGAGGAAAATATGACGACCATGAAAGCTAATCATGATAGGGAAATTAATTCTATGCAAAACAAGCTATTAACTATGGATGAAGAAATGACTATCATGACGTTCGATCATAATAATCAGTTGGCTGCCATACAAGCAAATCATAAGGAAGAGATAAACTCTATGCAATATTGCTTGATGACCATAAAGGAAAAGAACGATAAAGTAATAAAAGATATGGAAGAAAACCATGCGAGGAAAATTAGTGCTATAAAGGTTGAACACTCTAGTCAGATGAATGCCATTAAAATATAGTTTCAGAAATTTCAACAGCAATCGGAAGATGAAAGAAACCAAGGAATGTCAATAGATCAGAAGCCTCCTTATCTGTTACAGCAAGCTCCATCTTGTTATGAGGTTCTTTGTTCCATTGAAAATTGCCTGGATGAAAGGGAAATTAATAATCAGATTGATGCTCACACGGTTAATCCACCAGTCATTGAAGAACAAGTTATAACTCATGGCACCTGTGAGATTGGTCCATCATCCTTAGCAGGGCAGATGCAGAATGAAGAAATACATGTCACGCATATCTTGCATACTTCATCTGAGAGTTTTGAAGCAGAAAGTTCCATGCCATCAGTGATACGGCTTGCCAGGAAGAAAAAGCGCCAAAGAAAGAGAACGAGAAGAAGATTTGATGCATCAGACGACCGCGAGCAGCTTGATTTTCGGATAGGAAAAAGTCCTACCATATGCAAAATTGGACAAGGTACATCTGACAAGCCGCTGACAGATTTGCCTGAAAGCAGGCAAATCCTTAGTATACACTATATTGAACACATCTGATGCCATGGGGCATCCTCTGTATTTCTAACCTTCTTATTTTTTTAGCATTTTCATTTCTGTTTTAGGATTAGATTTGCTTTTCTAGATAGTTAATAAATGAAGAGCTTATATCTTTCATGTGCTTAATGTTATATGATGATTCTTTGGACGGACACTACTTATATTTTGTTGTGTGTTGCATGGATGCAGATTCTGGATTCTCACATTCCTACAGTTCGGCAACGTGTCCCCAAGTGGGGCCAGATGTTGACCACTACGTGTCAACTACTCTTAGCAGTACACCCCCTTTTTTTCGCAAAAGGGTAGCGCTTGATTGACGTGTCCGTGCCATTCGACAGTCATCGTCGACCTTATCATATTATGTTGTAAACCCAGTCTGCATGTGTGAATTGTAAATAATCTTAGCAATGTTGAGTTATGTATGAAAATTGCCTAGGTGGACTTAATTTTCTAGTGATAATCTACGTTCTGGAAGGTTTTTTGTCTCACCGATCCATGATCGGCAGAGTTTTCCTTCAGCCTAACCGCAAAGTCGGAATGAATTTTGTCATTAGAATCTTAGGGGAATCCTAGTGCGTTGATCTGCTAGATTATAGTTGGTCGCAGAACTGGGTGATCTATGGGGGTCTATGTCAAATGGGTTTTCCCCCTTGAGATGTAAAATTGTAAAAGTCATGATGTAAAATTTCTTGAGGGTTAGAAAATGTTTTAATCCCCTCATAAGTCCTAAGTCCTAAGTCCTATGTGATTTTTCCAAAGGCTAAGTTCGAGGATCCAAAAATAAAAATTAAAAAATTAAGAAAATTAAAAAACCAAAGAATAGATAAAATAATAATAAAGTTAAAAAATAACTAAAAAAATGAAAAAATTAAATAAATAAAAAAATAATTAAAAAATAAAAATAAATAAAAATAAAATGAAATAAAATTAAAAAATAAAAAAAATAATAATAAGTCAAATTTTGAGTAAATAAATGCAAAATTTTAATTTTTTAATATATTAAAATGCATTTAAAAATTCGACGGATGAGATTAAAAGAAATCTTGATCCTCATCGACGATCGAGATCACTTTGACATGGATCACTTGAATTAGCCGTTGGTAATTTAAATAGGGTGCTAGGGGTCATTTGAGATCAGTTTAGATCTGAGAGTTTGGTGCTAAAGAAAGCTCTCTTGTAGTCAGTTTTTGTGCAATAAAGAAAGACTTTGGGGTTGAAAATCTTGCTGGTGTCTCTTCTAGAAATGCTGTAAGATTGTTTTATTTTTCTGCATAATCTTATTTTCAGTCATTGATAATAGCTTGATGAAGATTGATTCAGGCACATGTATCTTGTCTGATCTCTGGGGTTTGAAATATAATGGCAGGTATCTCCATTTGATCTGGATTTCATTATTGTTTTTTCCCTCTTTGTTAATGGTTGATTTTAAGCTGTGCAGGAAATCTTAAGTTTTGAGTTTACTGGGCGTTAGGGGAAGTTCTCGGCTGAACCAACTCTCGGATTGTGTTTTCTGAAAGAGCCCAGCTAGTTTTTAATCCCGAGCTTATCATCTGAATTTTTTTTAATGAATGCATGAAGGGTTTTATGGAGTATCTCACATTAAAATTTAAATTCTGAAAATATTTGTGGCATAACGAGAAATCTGTCTATTTTAGAGTCTGCAGTTTGTGAATATTGTAATTATTTAGTTAGGGTTTTCAGTTTCGTTTCTTGCACATATTATCTTTGGGTGTTCTGTTTTGCCATTACAGGTTGCAGGTTACAGGTCTGAGGAGAAATTTTTGTTTGAAGCCAGATCTAGGCTCTGGAGGGTAAGATCTGGCCTCAGGATCAGTGCTTGCAGGTTTTTTGTTGAAGAAATTCGAGATTCTCCAAGCTATCTGTTTGCTGGGGTTTTATTTAAAATTGCTTTCCAAAAATATCAACCAGCAATTTTGCATTCCAAGGGTTTTAAAATCATTCATTTTCAGATCTAATTTTTTTTTATGAGGGTTTCAAGAAATCTGAAGGAGAACGAGTTAAAATTTTTGTCAAGATTTTTGGAAAATACTTAGAGCTCCTCTCGCTCTGTTGCAAATTAAATCCCTGTCTCCTCACAACTCCATTTCCGCGTTTCTCTTCAACATTACTCCCTGCGGATTCCTTCCACGCTGCTCCAACACCTGCAAACAAAACAAAAATAAAAAATAAAAAATTAAAAAATTAAAAAAATATTTTGAAAAAGCTTAATAAAAGAAATTGAAAATTCATTTTTTATGGTCCGTTTTTCTATAGCTAAACGCACTTAAAATGTTTATTTACAAGTTGGCTATATGAAAGTGGTAGCTGGTCAACATTTAAATTTTATGGTCATTTAAAGCATTTAATTTTTCTTGAAGTTTAATTGCTGCATCATTTAAAGGGGTTGTGCATTTGTTGAAAATATTACATTGCTTGGGTTATTTGATGATAAATGATTGTTCTACATGGTTTATATTTCTGCAATATTCAATAAATAATCATTTAATCATTAGCTCTTTAAGGCAGTAGTCTATTAACTTAATAAAATCAATTAAGTGCTTGTTTCCCCTCGTGTCTCCCAACCCAACTGGTCCACAGTTGGTCATCCATTGTCCCATAGGGTCTACCCCCCTTAGCCGCAGGAGACAGGCTTAAACGGAGAGATCGGAGATCAGGGTGACAACCCTCGGTCTGAGTGTTGTTGTGACAATCTGTGCGACAACATGCTGCATGTGCCAGGATTGGGGATGAACTTACTTTCCGTGTCACAACTACAAGGCAAGGGCTATGACGTCTACTTCATCAAGGAAAAGGTGTATGTCAAACACCCGAGCTGGAAAAAGAAAGTGCAGATCAGGATCAAAAGTAATCGGTTGTACAAATTACAACTAGAATCTCCAATTGTTGGACACCTAATCCTCAATGGGTTAGTGTGGAAGCGGAATAGACAAAAGGAAGTCCTAGAGACCTTGGGATGTGGAACCCAACGGTCAAACCATGTACTATAAATGTATATCATTTGTTAATAAAATGTATTCTCATGTTTTATCTTTCAGATTATGTTGCTGCCCATGTGTGTTTAACATGGTATCAGAGCAATGATGTGTGGCTTGTGTAGTTTTCTTCCTCACAGTTTATGCCTTAGGTAAAAAAAAATAAAATAAAATAAAAAATGCCATGTTATTATTTCCTGAGCAGTTGGTTTGAGCTGCCTTGAATAGCGTTGGCTTGGTCTTCATTACTTGTAACGTTCCATCCATACTTGACGCTCCTAAGCACTTTGCCTTCCTGCAGCCTTCCTACGTGTTAGAACTATCATTCCTTAGCCTCGTATGCAGCAATTTTTTCCTGAGATATTATGCCCTGACATGACATTCTACTGCGCTAATTGTGTTAGGTAGAAAGGAATCGAATGCTTATCTTTTGATATCTATTGTTAATATTCGCCAGTTATGCGTTAGGTTTTCTACCTTGTAATTCCCTGCCAACTCTGTCAATCCTGACATTTCCTCAGCGTTGTCGATTCTCTTTCTCCATGAATAAGTGCTGGTCTTTGTCCCATGCAATTTGTAAATAAATTCAAACAAAGAAAAAGGAAACGGTCCCTACTCGGATTAGTCCAACTCCCCTCATCTCATTGGGATATTATTGAGTTTCACTGTTTTTGAATTCCAAAAATTGTTAAAGCGAGTTGATTGTTTATTTGTGGAAAAGCCCATTGAGCTTTCTGTGGGGGGAGCGTAACGAACGCATATCGCACCAAAGCTTGCTTGCGGAGAGGGCCACCTACTGTCCGGGCATCCCACAGTTTAGATAAACCCATTTTCTTGGCCGAAAATCAATGTAAACTACAATCCATCGATACCAATCTACTGGTTCTCTCTCGAGCTTCGAACAGGTGTCAAGATCGAGTCCTGTGGCGCCTCCTGCATATAGATGCCTTTTGCAGAAGATTGAAGGACACTGTAACTATTTATAGCCTCCAAATCCGAATATTCAGCCATTTTCTGGCGGAAATTTCATGGCTAATTTAGTTTATCGTATCATGCTTGTTCAAATGCTGCTTGTAATTTTGTTGTACGTTTAAGCATCAATTATTCATTTGTTATTGTTTTCCTCGGAAAGAATGAAGAAGTTCATCATTGTACAACAAAGCATATGGAACGTCCTGGTCGTTATCTTCGCGTTGGTCATTGTTGAGAACGTGTTGAAAGAATGCGTTGAAACTCCTGCATGGTGATGTATGAGGTTTTTGTTTGAAGACTGTGACTTAACTATTGTGCTCTCCATAAAGCTTGTATGTGTTGGCAAGTTTGTGGCTAATACGTTCATATATGTTCATATATGTGCAATGGCTCATGTTAAATGTTACACCATGAGTGAAGTATTGAACTTCTGGAGATACGTTAAAATTTGTTGAAAACGGTGCCTTATATGATGCGTAGAGTATTTTATGTATGTTGGTGACATATTTGTCCGTTATATATGCGTTGAACCGCCTTATGCATTGGGAGGTTGAACGTTTCTATGCGTTAAATATTAGTGAGCTGGTTTATTTCTATTTTAGTGTACACTTGACATCTTCAAAATTTTGCTACTGTGGTGCATGGTGATGCTCTTTGCTGTGTGTTACTTCTGCAAGTGTTCTACGATGTGTTGAAGACCGTGTGCGCGTTGATGGATGATGTGCTAGCATGCTTTGCAAAGACGATGTGCTTATTTTGAAATCTGTGTGCAATTACTGAGTTCTTTGCGGTAAATTCCATACTATGAATACCATGAAGCATCTCTGTTGTGTGGTATAGATATAATGGTATGGTGAATGAGGTGCTGGCTACAATTGAATGCACATAAATGTTGCTATGCTTTTGGTGGAAGACCGTGGATGATGTTGGAGTGTTGATCATTGGTGGAATACTGAATGACCCTACATTAAATCATTTTTATTAAGAACTTGTGTTGACTAGGAATTGGAGTTATATTCTGGTTGATATATATTTTGAAGATCAACCATATGATAGAGGCCGTGTGTGAAATATTTGTGTTTAACAAATTGAATATGTTTTCTGTCTTATCTTGCAAACGCCTCAACATGATCGATATGATCAAATAGCTATAGATGTGAAAGTCTAGAGAATCAGAAGCACGACAGAACAACGTCGTAGTGGCGTGGAGAGCAGAGAGACTCGCACAAGAAACGTTGTGTGTTAAAGCAACGAGCTGGTCAGTTCATCTCTGTGTGTTCATACATGCATGAACATGTGGAATAATCCTTTCATTGGTGCGTAGCTCCTACAAGTGCGTCATTGTTGTGTTCATCATTCTTATTGGAATACTGGAGGTATCGTTGACTCTTTATATATTGCATTCTGGCATATGCGCTGTTAGCCCTCCATAAATTCTGTGTGATATATGAGGGCAGATTGTTTTCTTTGAAGAAATGGCAAGATCAGAGAATATTTGTTCGTATCCTAGTCAAAGCATTTATATATGAGCATTCAAGTCCTGTCCATGACATGGTGCTATAATTGTTGAAGTTTTGATAGCCATCATTTCTGCTTTGAAAGTGAACGAGTATTTGAAGGATCCAAGCAAGTTTGCAGTTGCTGCTGCCCCAGTTGTGGCATTGTATTTAAAACTCACTATAGTTTTTGTCTACATATATATGCATTGATTCCTTGATTCGACTGCTGCATAAGAGTTTGGTGGGCTGTATAAAGGCAATGATTGTTTTGACAAATAAAAGTAATCTTTTGTGGAGAAAAGTTTAGTCAGTTGTATTATCGGAACATAGTGCTGGTCATGAGTAAACTCTTATTTTTATATGGATTGTAATTGGTGCTTGCTGGTTGCACACTGATCATTTGCTGCACATTTATAAAGGATATTGTTGTGTACTGTGAGTAGGTATTACTTTTCTACATTGAGTAGTAGTTGTGATCAGTTTTTAAGGTGTAATTCTGACATTAAAGAAAAAAATGACCAGAATCAATGAAGTATTAGAGTTCCTCAAAACTCTGATATTGTCTACTACTCATGATACATTAAAAATCAACAAAGTTTCTCTCACAGACATTCAGGTCTGTCTACAAAATGCACAAGAGAAAATTGATTTTTTGCAGCTCAAATCTCAGCTACAGCAAGAAGAATTAAAACAGAGGAGTCATTCTGTATCTGTTTCTGTTCAGAACATTGAAACATACTTCCATAAAGCAGCAAGGCTACATGCAGATGCAGAAGTTCAACTTGGACTTCCTAAGCCCATCGTCAGACCTTGGGAAGAGCTTGTCCACAACAAACACAAAACTGGTCTCGGATATGAGAAGGACTTGTCCTTTCATATTCCAGACTACTCAAAGCCCATTCAGTTTTAGAGTGCTGGATTCCTTCATGACAGTTCACCTCCAGCTGTTCCAGATTCTACTCCTCTTCCATAGAAACAACAACAGATTGTGAAATGCCAACACTGTGACTGAGTTGGCCATTTGAAAGATCACTATTTTGATCTTCATCCATGTAAGCACTGTCATAAAGCCACCCATTCTTCACACAGATGCTTCAAAAACAAACGTCCTACAAGAACAAAGATTCATCTTGGATGGATCGCTTCTTGGCAATGGGCATCAACAGCCAAGAAGATATTCCTATCACATGTCAGAACTTGTTCCAAAGTATTGAACAGTCTTGCAGTTGAGTTTTTTCCATCATCTCACCTTGTATCTGACAGGGGGGGAAATGATGGTCATCTACAAGCTTCAAAGCCACATCAAGCGAGCCTGAGCCACAACCTGTCACACCAGTTTCAGAGTTGTAGCCAGAGACACAGATGTCCGTGAACATGCCTTCAATTGGCAATCTGGAACACTTCCTCTAGCAGAAGACTTCAGCTTCTTGACAGCTTTGGAAGAGTTCCAGGAACAAAATTGGGGACACTTCCTCTAGTAGAAGACTCCAGCTTCTTGCCAGTTTTGGAAGAGTTCCAGGAATTGCATTAAGCATTCCAGAGTTGTTGGTCATCCTTAAACCATCACAGGTTGAGACTTCCCTTTTCAGGTTGAATTTCTCCCTTTTATGCTGGGTGAGACCTCCCTTTATTGGTTGAAGGTTTCCCTCTTCAAAACAATAGGAGCACTTCCTCTAGCAAAAGACTTCAGCTTCTTGCTAGTTTTGGAAGAGTTCTGGGAACTGCACTAAGCGTTACAGTGTTGATGGTCATCCTTAAACCACCGCCTTTTATATCAACATTTCAGAGAGCACATTCAGCTTAGTGCTGCCATGCATTTTTGCACATTTTATATTACAACTCTGTTATTGGACTCATACATAACCCTTCGGATTAAGGGGGGGAATGTTGGACACCTAATCTTCAATGGGTTAGTGTGGAAGTGGAATAGACAAAAGGAAGTCCAAGAGACCTTGGGATGTGGAACCCAACGGTCAAACCATGTACTATAAATGTATATCATTTGTCAATAAAAATGTATTCTCATGTTTTATCTTTCAGATTATGTTGCTGCCCATGTGTGTTTAACACCAATGGCACTAATAGGCAGTCATGGGAACAAAGACTTGAACGAATTATGGCACAGAAGGATGGGTCACTTGCACCATGGAGCTCTGAGAATTCTCAGGAGCACTTTAATAGGAGTTCCGGACCTGAGTATGGAACGAGATGATGTATGCAGGGGATGCGCTCTAGGAAAGTATGCCAAGGTAGCATTTCCTAGGAGCAACCACATGGCCAAGAGTGTACTAGGATTGATACACTCAGATATCTGCGGACCTATGTCCGTTAAAGCTCTCAGCGGTGCCGAGTATCTCCTTACCTTCATTGATGACCACTCGAGGAAAACTTGGATCTATTTTCTGAAAACCAAGGATGAGGTTTTCTGTCGATTCAAGGAGTTCAAAGCTCTAGTGGAGAATTTGACAGGTAAGAAAATAAAAGTCTTGCACTCAGATAATGGTGGAGAATATGTCAATAAGGACTTCCACTGATTATTGCGCTAAGGAGGGCATCAGAAGAGAGTGGACAACTCCCTACAATCCGGAGCAGAATGGGGTGGTAGAAAGGAAAAACAGGACTATTGTAGAAGCAGCTAGGGCCATGCTGTATGATCAGGATATGCCAAAATTCTTGTGGGCAGAAGCATGCAACACAACTGTCTACGTTCAGAACAGGAATCCTCATCAGGCATTGGGCAAGATTACTCCAGAGAAAGTCTTCACTGGGAAGACACCTGAAGTCAGTCATTTCAGGATATTTGGGAGTTTGGCATATTGTCGCATACCCGAAGAAAAGAGGAAGAAGCTGGATCAGACTACAGAAAAGGGGTATCTGGCAGGATATAGCGAGAACACTAAGGCATACAGGATCTATCTTCCATGGAGCAGGAAGGTAGTAGTACGACAAGATGTAAAGTTCATGGAGGACAGAGCTTTCAGAAGATCTCTCGAAATGCCTTCCAAGGAGCTGTCGAAAGAGGATCCGTTGTTCATGCCTCTTCAACCAACAGAAGTGAAGAATCCTTCCTCAGATCAGGAAGATTCTCAGGCTGAGGAAGAGGAGCGAACAAAAGTACTTGTTGGCAGAGGAAGAACTAGCAGGGAACTTCGTCAGATTCTGCGTGATGGAGAGAACTTCATCGGAGAGCCAAGGAACAATAAAAGGGAGCGAAAACAGGCAGACATGTATCAGGCGTTAATAGCTCAGGATGGAGAGCTTGCCAGCTTCAAAGAGGCAGCCCAACATCAGGTCTGGCTAGATGCGATGGTGGAGGAGTATAACTCCATAATGGTAAAAAATGTCTGGGAGGTGGTGTCAAGGCCTCAAGACAGATCTGTGGTAGGTTCAAGATGGATCTACAAGATCAAATATGCTACGAATGACAGTGTTGAAAAATACAAGGCCAGGTTTGTGGCTAAGGGGTATGCTCAAAAGGAAGGGATTGACTATGAGGAAACCTTCGCCCCGGTAGCCAGGTATACATCTATTAGGACTGTGATATCTCTTACAACCCAGATGGGATGGGAGATCCATCAGATGGATGTCAAGACGACATTTCTGAACGGGGTAATAGAAGAAGAAGTATATATTGAACAACCAAAGGGCTTTGAAACTCATGAGAAGAAGTCTCATGTATGCAGACTGAAGAAAGCCTTGTATGGGCTGAAGCAAGCACCAAGAGCATGGTATGGTCGAATAGATGGCTTCTTGCAGAAGATGGGGTTTGTCAAGAGTGATGCGGATCCAAATCTCTACTATCTGGTCGTAGAGAGCGAGCCACTTATCTTAGTATTATATGTGGATGATCTCTTCCTGACAAGATCATCCAGACTCATTGAAGACTGCAAGAAGAATCTAGGCACAGAGTTTGTCATGAAGGATCTGGGACGAATGCACTATTTCCTAGGGTTGGAAGTTTGGCAGCAGAAAGGAGAAACCTTCCTTGGGCAAGGAAGGTGTGCTACAAAAATCTTGAAAAGGTTCGGGATGGGAGATTGTAGACCTATGGCTACGCTAATGATCACTAACTGCAAGAAGTTTGATGCATCAGAAGACAAGGATGTTGATCCCACCCTATACCGACAACTCATAGGGTCCTTGATGTATCTAGTTAATACCAGGCCAGATATTTGCTACGTTGTCAACACCCTTAGTCAGTTCATGGTGGAACCAAAGAGGGCTCGCTGGGCAGCAGGCAAGCACGTTCTCAGGTATTTACCGGGAATAGTTGATTATGGGCTCTTGTACAACAAGGGGAAGGATATTAGGTTGAGTGGATTTATTGAAGCAGATTGGGCAGGAAGTTCAGTGGATCAGAAAAGTACCTCTGGGTACTGTTTCAACATTGGATCAAGAATAACCTCCTGGTGCAGTAGGAAACAGAAGTCCGTGGCTCTGAGCTCGTCTGAGGCAGAATATATGGCAGCAAGCACAACTTCGTGTGAGGCCATATGGATTAGAAAACTGCTGGTAAACCTATTAAGAAGAAATATGGAGGCGACTAGGATCATGTGTGATAATCAGAGTTGCATTAAACTCTCTGAGAATCCAATATTTCATGATAGGCCGAAGCATATTGATATCCGAAGTCACTTTGTTAGAGATTGTGTTCAACGAGGAGCTGTACAATTGAGCTACACTCCTACAAGGGAACAAGTGGCAGATATCCTCACCAAGGTCCTTGGAAAGTCAAAATTTGAGTACTTCAGGGAAAAGATGGGGATGGTAAAGAACCCCTTTCAGAAGTAGTGTTTTAACAACACAAATAAAGAGGGAGTTGCAGTGTTGGGAGGAAGGACCAACAACAGCACAGATGCAGAGGGAGTTGCAGTGCGGATGCAGTGTTGGGAGAAAGGACCAACAACAACACGTATGCAGAGGGAGCTATCGTATAGATGTAGCAATGGCAGTAGCAGTGTCATGGGTAGCAGTACAGGAGGCAGCAGTGCAGAGGATGTTGGGCAGGAAGGCTTAGCATCAACATAGGTACTGATGCCGGATCATCAGAGTAATACTTAGTGAGGAGTATTGCTAGAGCACAATCTTCGCTAAGAGGGAGTGTTGATTTGGGGTAGCATCGGATGTGCGCTAGCCATGAAATTTGGTGGAGAGGTTGGGGCACATAAGATCTCTAATACCTAGAAAGGGTTTGGGCAGATTCTAAACAGATAAGGAGATATTATAATAATTACTATTTTTAATGGAGTCCCTAAGTAATAAAATATTAATGTGTATTAATATGAATATGTGTTAGAATGGTCCAAAAGACATGGATCAAGCCAGATCTAATCTTAGCCATTGATTAAGGACTTAATCTCGGTCGTTGAGATATCAACATAAAAAGTATAAGAGGAGGCTTGAGGGGCACTTGGAGAACACATTGAGGGAGACCAATCAGTTCAATTTCTGGAGCGGGGTTTGCTGAGAAATTGAACCAGTGGTTTGGAGAGCAGTCAGGAGGCAGCAAGTATGGAACAGAGAGATGGGAGATCAGCGCTGAACAGGCAAACGCAGAGCTAGAGGAAGCCACGCGAGGCAGCAGAGACTGCGCTGAGCTAGAAGGGCCTGCGTCATCCACGCAGAGGCTGCAGGAGTTACGCAGAATCCCAGAGAGGCTGCGCAAAGCTTCAGTAGGCTGACGCAAAGGGTTTAACGCTGTAGCAGAGGTCAGAAGGGCCTATGCTTGGTTTAGAAAAGTGTTGGAAGTTTGTCTATTTGTGGGTAAGCCAATTTGGCACCCTGTTGTACAAGAAAATTGCTGAATAATAAAATCCTCCCTTGCTGCACTGGTTTTCCCACATTGTGTTTTTCCGGGGACATTAGTCCAAAATAACTGTGTCAATGTGTGCATATGTTTGTTTCTGTATTACGGTGTGATATCTGCAGCAGTATTTATTTTAATGCTTGTTGAAATAATTTCATGAATAACTTATGATGAAATAAGTAGAAAAAGTAAATCAGTTGCTGTAGTGATAGAATTTTCACATCAACGCCTCAACCTACAAAATTGGTGCCTCTAAACAACGTTTCCAAAGAATGGCAAGTCTTCGTCTAGAGTATACTAGGCAGAGAAAAGTTGCGAGATTGGGATTGTATGTGGGCTGATCTACAACAGGAGTATATGAGGCGAGATTTGGTGAAGACCACCATCACTGGCGGCATCAACAATAGTGGGACGGAGCAAGTAAAGGAAGAGGAGAATGTGGCCCTTGCATCAAAGGGGCAATAGGAGCAACATAGGAGGAAGAAGGACATTTCCAAGGTGAAATGCTTCAGATGTGGTGAGCTTGGCCACTACAACACTCAATGTCCTCTCAGAAAAAAGGACAAAGGAGAAGCAGGGTCAGCAGGTTGCATTCGCAGAGATCGATAAGCTGTCCTCCAGATTGGAGGAAGAGTTTGCCATGATCACCGAGATAACTCCAGGAGTGAGGTGGGGTGATTTGGTTTTGTAGCCCCAGAGTGCTACAAGAGGGGCAAGATTCTTGAGGAGGTCCACCTCATGAATCAATACCTTGCTAAAGGAGCCCATAACATGCAGTAGTAGGATGGATCAGTGGCGGTTGATGCAGTCAGGTGCTAGAGTGACATATGCAGTAGCTAGTAGCAGGTCAAATACTAGGCAGCGCAGTTGGCACAGTGCAGAGTGAGCAGCAACGCAAAGGCTTCAGTGACAGTGCAAAGTCTAGCAACAACCAGGACTTAGGTGATAGATGTATCATACTGATCATAGTTGATTCAGTGTTTTGGATGCTTTTCAGTTGCAGTTGCTGCAACAGAAGATGGAGAGGGAGTTGCAGTGCAAATTCAGAGTTGGCAGCAGTTCAACAGGGCCAACAACAACACGTATGCAACGTTTATCATAGTTGCGCAGTAGTTGATGGGCAACAATAGCCAGACATCAACAACGTGACAAGATGTGGTGCAGAGACGGGGTGTTGCTTTAGTGGGTTGCAGCACTAGAACACATTCCTTGCTAAGAGGGAGCGTTAGATTTTGTAGCATCGGTTGTGTTCTAGCCACAAAATTTGGTGGAGAGGCTAGAATACATGTATTTTCCAAAACCCAAAAATCGTTTATGGAAATTCCACCTAGAGACGAATTAATTAAAATAATAAATCTTTTTTTAATGGTGCCTAAGTCTAAACTTAGGAAAACTGATTAATTAAAGGGTATTAATTAAGTCATGGTGAGAATCTTCTAGATGAAAACATGGATAGAGTTCTAGTTAATCTTAGCCATCGATTATGTTTTATTCTTGGCTGTTGATGTTTCAACGAGAGATTATAAGAAGAAATTCGATGGGGGTTGGAGAACACACTTGAGACACCAAGGAATTTGATTTTGCTGGGAAATCGATCTTCAGAGTAGCAACTGTGTGTTGCTAGAGGTGATTCAGTAAGATTGAAGCAGTGAGAGAGGGGCAGGAATAGTAAGGCCGGGAGGAAGATTTTCCAGTTCGGTGAGTGCATAGTAGAGAGACAGAGATTTCCATAGAGAGGCAGCGCAGTGCTACAGAGGGGAAGCTGCATTTTGCTGGGGAGAAGCAATGATTCAATGCCAAAAGCCAAAGTGGGAGCTTGGAGGCTAGGAGAGTCCATTTCCCAGACAACAACTGATTAGTTAGCGAGAGAGACGCTGGTTCGAGTTGTGTGATGCGGAAGTGTGTAGGTTGATGTAGGGACTGCGCAAAGGCAACAGAGAGCAGCTCATCTTGAGCCAAGGTCAGTGTCGGATCACCGGTGGAAGTGAGATTTTTCTCATTAGATTTTTTGTCAGTCATTTCTCTGTATGGATTGCTAGATTTGAGCACCCATAGATTTGTACTCAAATTTACTACTACATAATAATAAAACCCTTAGCTGCTGCACCGATTTTCCCAAGTTGGGTTTTTCCCGGGACATTGGTCCAAAAATAACAATGTTATTTATTTGTGTGATTCTATTCTTCTAGCATTATTTTTCTGCCACAGTATTGTATTTGTGAAGGCTGTTGTGTATTAGTTTCGATATTTACCGTAGGAAGTTGTGGAGCAGCCACAAATGGAGAAGCAGACAGGAGGAAGAGTGGAGACATCCACTCAAGCAGAGACCTCCAGCAGGGGGAGAGTTCGAGCCAAGTGGGCAGAGGGAGCACGTGCAACCATACCACCAGGTGTGAGGTGGGGCGATGTGAAGCCATAGTCCAAGAGTTGCAAAAATTTGGGTAGGTCCATTGAGGTGTTCTCCTCATGGATCATTACCTTGCTACGGGGGCCCATTGTATTCAATAGGAGGATTAGTGTCAGTCAGATACTGAGGAGTGCAGAGGAGTATTGGCAACAGAGCAGGAGGCTCAATAGCAAAGTAAACCACAACACAATTTTCTCAGTAGATAGTTGCAGATAGTTGATTCAGTTTGTTTTATTGGATGCTTCTCAATTGCAGCTGTTGCCGTTGTAGTAGCAACAACGAGAGGTGTTGCATGCAGTACATTCCAAAGGTGCTAGATTGGGGTAGATGTGAATCCCTTTCTTATTGAGAGGGAGTGTTGAAAATGCAACAAGAAATTCCTAATTTAATTTTCCCTTGATTAAATTAGGAGAAATTCGAATTTCAATTTCAGCAGAATACTTGGAGGTAGTTAACTGAGGTGACATGGTTCTTGTCACTCAGTTAACTCAGTAAATTTGAGTTGGAGACACTTGAGTTTAGTTCTACATGATTGATTGCTAATTTGTAGCAATCTATTTCAGTTAATTTGAGTTATTGTCCGTGTAACTAGTTCTAATTATTAGTAGAACTAGTGGAGGTTTAGTCAAGGGTGTGTAACTTTTTTCACACTGAGTGATCATCCAGTTAACTAATCAATTAGCCCAAAATAATTGTTGCATGCAGAGAATTCAAGTTACCCAGTTGAGATTGGATTTCAAGGGTAGTGTACTATCAGTTGTAAACTAGTTCAAGTTGTACAGGTGGTGCATGCAGTTAAAGAAGGGCCTAAAGGAATTGTGCAATCCTCAATGAGCAATTTCCATAATTAATAGGGGCTAATTCCTCATCAAACAACGCAAGGAATTAGGGGCTTGGAGGGTTTGAAAATTGGCTAAGTATTGGCCAAGGTCGGTGAGTCAGGCAGAGGATAGAAGATACAGGTGCAGGTTGAGCCCAAGCTTGAGCAGAGCATATTGTATTCATCCATATTCTTTGATTAATGCAATACAGATAGTAAGGGGTTTTGAGCAATTGCTTTCCCCTAGATAAATCTCTGTGTATGTGTGTTAAATCTTGATGCATGTTAATGATTTGTGTTCTCGATTGTGAATTTCCTTCCGCAGATTAGTAAAGTAGTTTCTAGTCTTGTGATTTAGTAAATTTCATGAGCAGTTTAGAATCTACACATTAATTTCTACAACTATATATTACACAACATGCTCTCATCCCTTGGAGCCCCGAGCAATTATGAGGAATTGTCAATCAAAGACAAAAGACATATGAAGAAGGGTGGAAAAACAAAGGCCGGGGTAACTCATGTACCATGATTTGCTCCCTCCTACACTTATATACCCAGGTATGGGCTTCCTTATTATAGTTACCCTTGTACCATAACATGTGGTCTAGATGATTCCCCCGATTCCCACTCCGTTCCATCACTTTGTCATTTGCCACCTACCACTTGAGGGATGTACCATGGACATGTCACCCCCTTAAAGGATGAAACCACCTAATAGGGTCCTTGGTTAACCCCCTTATTGAGCTTGTAGACACTTGTACATGCTAAAGCCCGCTATGAAAGGGCATGCCACCATGAAGTGCCCCATTGATTCCATGACTTGTAAGCTCTTTTATTTGATTATTCTAATGATTTGTTGTATTGGAGGGCAAGGGGACGTATTGGATCTTATGCAGGATTGTAGTTGGGTCTCTATTTGAGGCTTGGTCTCCTTATACGGGGTCCTAGTCCTCCAGAGGGCCACATTGGCACTTGTAAGATGAGCGTTGAGAGCCATGGGCCTCCACCATAGCAGAGAGTACTTCATGGATCCCCAATACCACTCATTGATTGCTCGTGTTCCACCTTTGGGATGAAGATGATGCACCTGGTTCACCATGCCCATTTGGCTCCACAGATGCACCACACACTTGGCAGAGGATCTGGGGTCCAGATGAGGGCTTATGCCATTATCTGAGCCCTTACAGATGGTTTACAAGCACTTTCGATCCACTTGGAGACCCATGAGGATGTCCTTGTGCCCTCCACACCCACTTGGAGGCACCATAGGGATTTGCTTGGATAACAAGGGGCCAACCCCTTGTCCACTATGTTTGAGGTCCATTCTCACATCATGGCACACTCTGGACTTCATTAGGCCTCCTCAAAAGCCAAATGACTCACTTTATTGATCATTCGACCCTCTTGAGAGGCTTATTGTTGTGTTATTGAGCTATCTTGGTGGGATTGTCACCAAGGGATGTTATTGTGACATATTATTTTATTATTTGGGGCTCAATTAGGCCATATTAGTCAAATTGAACTCATTAGTGATTGTATAAATACAAGTGAGGTGATTCATTTTCATCATCATCACTTGGATTGGATTAGTATCTCTTATGAATTTTTTTTCACTTTTTGTTGGGATGAATTTTTGGAGCTTTTCTTGATGCACTATGATGTTTGGATTTCACTATTGTCTTTGAAGCTTCTCTATTGCAAAGTTGATAAATGGATATACTCTCTCTCTCTCATGTAAGTTGAAATTTTGATGCTATCTTATTATCTTATTGGTTAACTTCATGTACATTGTTATCTTTATTCTTGTATGGGTTAAATGTAATGCGAAATTCTTCTGGGACCTTGAATAAGTAATTAAATGCATGCATTGACCTTTGAGGGATTGGGCGAATGTTCCTAGAGGCACCTCTTAGGTTAAAGATCTCAAAACTATCTCCTTCACAAATTTGAAGTATAAATGTCTATTGACCTAGTTGCTGCCCTTGGAGAGGCTAACAAACGTCAATTAGGGCTCCTTAGCTCACGAATTTTCATGATGTATGTGTACCTTGACTCCATTAAGCCCAAGCAATAAGGCACTGATCCTCGTATCCCTTTGGTGGTCAAATTTACCTCTCTTTTCCTCACTTTTCCAATTTCTAGGCCTAACCCTAGAGGGTCAGCTAGGGCATCAAGCGAAATCTTTTGTAGCCATCCAAACACCTTGAAAATTGGTCCACAATTGCGTTGGGGTCTTCTCAAGGGGTCCTCCAAATTTCAACAATTTCAACGGTGGAATCTCGAGATATCGCAAGCCCTAGCTCGAGGATCATTTCTCTCCCTAGGTTGATTTGGGTTAGTGTCCTCATTTGGATTGTTGCATTCAAATCTCAAAAGAAGATTTGTCCTTGATCCTATTCTCCTCCACAATTAGGTCAAGCCCCTCTTTGAGTCATCAACTCCATACCCTTGACCTAGTTTGGGTCTGCTTGGCTTCTTTGTGGTTCCACAACTTTGTATCTCATATTCTACAAGGATTACATCTAAGCCATTTCTTCACAAGAATCCTAAGACATAGGAAGCTTCTTGTCAAGAGATATTCTCAAACTCTAGGCTTAAGCATCCTCCTAGCCCTTCCTAGAGAGCCCATCATCTTGCTTCTTAAGCAAGTAGGCCACATAATTGAGTCTCTCTTGCGAATATGCTCCAGGAATCACCATCTATCCATTCACTGATCTATTCATCCTCGCGATTCCTCTTATACTGGGTCTCCCATCAGTGAAAGGCCGTAAAGAGCAAGGAGCCTTAGCTGAGGTAACATTGGGCTATCGCTCCATTGTTGCCCCTTGACCTAGTAGTTGCTTTATTGGATCCCCTCCCAGGACCCCTGCTAGTTTGAGCGGTAACAAGGCTGAAGGTGGTCTACATTGAACATTGGGTGCAGGCCGAGGAATGAGGAAATGCTAAGCTCGAAAGCATTGTCTCCCACAACCTTGGTGATGGTGTAAGGCCCGTATCAGAGTGGTCGGAGTTTTTGATGGGCCTCGACAAGGCATTCCTTCTACAAATGCAACCAAACTTTGTCGGCCACCTGAAACTTATGTGGCACCTGATGCTTATTATGCCGCTGCTTGTACTTGGCATTGGACTTATCCTGGATGTCATGCACTTGCTGGTGGATGCGCTGGATGCGTTCAATAAACTTAGTTGCTTTATCAAGCTCAGAATGTACATGTGCAGATTATGTCTATGTGGTCGCATGAGGCATGGCAACATCAATCAGACACAATGGCTGAAATCCCAAACCCACTTGAAAGGGACTGCGGCGAATCGAGCTATGGAGAGCTCTGTTATAACTGTGTTGCACATAAGGAAGGCTCTCATCCTAGGTTCGTGGATGCTTGGAGTTGTACGTGTAGTATGTGTACTATCATCCTGTTGACGACCTCTGTCTGGCCAACAGTTTGGGGATGGAATGCAATTGACTTGGTATCCAATAATGTCCAGAGGCTCGACCAGAATGTGCTCAGGAACCTTCTATCCCGATTTGATATAATGGTCTGTGGGATCCCAAAATGTACCCACATTTGTTCAAACAAGAGTTTGGCAGTGTCCTTTGTTGTGATACTCTTCTTGCAAGTCGCCAATATAGCCATCTTAGAAAATCTGTCCACGACCACAAATACATAGTCATTGCCATGCTTGGTAGAAGGGAGGCCAGACAGATAATCCATGGAGAAGGATTCCTAAGGCTGGTTGGGGGTAGGCAGAGGAGTGTACAGGCCTTACTTCTTGATGGTTGGCTTGGCAATGACACAGGCAGTACATGATCTGATAAATTTTCCAACATCTTGTCGGAGCCTTGGCCAATAAAAAATACTTCTGTAGTACGACCACAATTTTCTCCACACCGAAGTGTCCTGCGACCAATGTTTTAAAACTCCGACTTCGGTTCGAAAACGGCCGAGGGTCGGCTCCGACTCCAACTCCGACTCAGTATTGACTCGGCTGGTTTGATTTCAATGATTCGGTCGTTGTAAAAATACATTAATATATATATATATATATATATATATATATATATATATATATATTTTATTTTTTTTTTTTTTTTATAAAAAACATAATTTTAAAGAATTTCATTCATGTTTCCAAACACAAAGCTTTATAATATAGAGAGAAGACAACATATGATCAAAGTAGGCTCATGAATATATCCATTATATCAAAATGGTACCCAGTGCACTGCCCAATATAAAGTTCATACTTAGCCACCAATGGTAGGATTTTTTTCTGCCTCAGCCCAAGGACAATCACTAGACTACAACAACAATAACACCAATTCTCTGCAACCAATCATAGCTTCCCAAATGATAAGCCAATGACCTAACCAACAAATGTCTTCAAATTTGCGCCTTTGCTACAGGACGACCTATCTCATGCTTCTACCTAGACTGCTGGAGATGATTTCAAGAAATTTTCCCCTAATGAAGTCTCAAAACCCTTGATTTAATTCTGGTCAAGCTCCAGAACAATTAGAGGTAAATATGTATCTATTAGTCCATTGCTAGAACGTTTGCCTTTTTAAAAACATTGTATGGTTGAATGCATTGTTTCAGTTTTCTAATTCATGCCACTAAGATAATCATACTTTGGCCTTGTAATTTTCAAAACTTTCTCACAGTGATAGATTACTTCAAGGCTATAAATATGCAATAAACAACAACCCAACTGTTGATATGTAGGAGGAGAAACAACTTTTGACAAATGTGCTTCAGGATTTTTTTCAAAGAGCCGAGCCGGCCAGGTCGTTACCGAGCTGGCCGAGTTGTTACCAATCTGGCCAAGTTGTTATCGAGCTGGCCGAGTTGATGATTGTCTCGACCAGCTCGGTAACAACCCGTCCAGCCGTTCCGTTTCGGCCACCGAGCTGACCTGGCTAGGCATTGTCTCGGTCTGGCTCAACTGTTTTTTAAAACACTGCTTGCGACCTGTAGTGCGCCTCCCAAATCAATTTGGCACACTCGCTTGAAGAAACACAAAGGTGGCTCAGGTAGCATAATAATGCGTCTTGGAGGTGAAAATCTGGAACCTGCTTGCCATCCACTAGCATCTGGTATGTGGTGGCGAACTTTGGATCATTCTTGTACAATTGCGGCCATCCAGAGGTCTCGTGGCCACAAGAGTTGAGAACAGTGGTTAGTGTTGCAACTAGGGGTTGACTAAGGCCATATGCAACAAGATTGGTGCTGCCCTTCTTGTACTTAATGTTCAAGTGGAATTGTTGTAGATATGTAGACTACTTCTGATGGCGATCATTCTGCAACTTCCCTTGTGTCTGGATGAACTGAAGAGGTCAGTGATTTGTGTTGATGACTGCCTCCTTCTCTAGAATGTAATGTTTCCATTGCCAATAAGCCTGCACGATAGAATACATCTCTTTATCATAGGTGGGGTACTTCTGAATTGTATAAGAAAGTGTCTCACTGTGATAGGCCGTCGAATGCACTTGTTGGGTGAGAGCTGAACTAATAACATAGTTAGAGGTGTCTGTCTCGATTTCAAATGGTTGTTGCAGGTCTGGCAATGTGAGTACAGGTGCAGAGTAGAGGCGGCTCTTCAGCTTAATGAACGCCTTCTGTTGGGACTCAGACCAGGAGAAATTTGCTTTCGCTCCAACCTTGGTAACCTGACTCAAAGGCCAAGTGATATGGGAGAATCCTAACAAGTACCTTTGATAAAAATTGGTAAGGACCAAAAAGCTGCGAAGCTCTGTTAGAGTGGTCAGGGCTAGCCAATCCTGAATGACTTGGATCTTAGCCGGATCCACATGCACGCCTTTCTCATCTATGATGTAACCCAGATATTGGACTTGACTCATGTCAAAGGTGCATTTCTCCAGGTTGGCACATAGTTTGTGTTGCCGCAGAGTTTGAAGGACTTGTCAAATGTGTTGTAGGTGCTCTTCCAAACTCTTGCTGAAGATAAGAATGTTGTCTAGATATACAACCACGAATGAGTTGGTGAAGGGCCGCAAGATGTGATCCATCAGCCTCATAAAAGTTGTAGGGGCATTTGTCAACCCGAAAGGCATGACCAACCATTCAAAAAGGCCCTTTGTGGATTTGAAGGCGGTCTTCCATACATCTGTGGGCTCTATTGGAACCCAGTGATAGCCAGAATTCAGATTGATTTCGCTGAAATACTTGGGCCCCTTGAGCTGGTCAAGAAGGTCATCAATCCGCGAGATTGGATACCTATTCCTAACAATGATTTTGTTCATTGCTCGATAATCAATTCTGAGCTTCCAGGTCCATCTTTCTTCTGCACAAGTACAATTGGGCTCCCACAAGGTGAGGAACTTGGTCGGATGTGCCATTTTTGCAACAACTCTTGAATCTGTTGCTTGATCTCTTCATTTTCCATAATGGAGTGACGATATATCGACCCATGGGGTAGAGGTGCTTCGGGGGTCAGATCGATCGAATGCTTCACCTGACAATGTATGGGCACCCTTGTGGGTGAGGAGAAGATGTCCCTGTATTCTTCCATGACCTTGTCCACCTGCTTCTACTGCGTGGAGGAACCTTTCTCGGGGGCCATGGATGTGGCCACGATCTTCCCCTTACTTTGAGAGTGAATAAAAAAGAAAACAAATTTCCCGGTTTGGGGGATGATTTTACTTTATTTCTTAGCAGAGATCAAAGAGATGGTAGTAGGCGGGGCTACCTCTGGTATCTTGTATAACTTATTGCCCAAAGTAACAATAACAGTCGAGGCCTAGATTCATACACAACATGGCGCTTCCACAAGTATGGTTGGCCTAATAATACATCACAAACTTCAAGAGGAGCAACGTCACAAAATACCTCATTCGTGAAGGGTTTGATGCTGTAGGGAAGATGACGTTGCTAGCTGATGCGGATATCTTGTCCTTGGTGGAGCCACCCGATGGTGTATGGTTGCGGGTGTGGTGTAGCCGATAGGCCCAACCGCTTAACGACCTCTTTTGAGATGAGGTTCTTTTGGCTCCTGCTGTCGACAATGAACTGCAGTGGAGACCCTTTCACCCACATTTGTGAGTGGAAGAGACACGCCCCTTCCTTTGGATCTTCGGGCTCGAACTTCTGCACCTTGTTGGTGGCAACAATGGCACTGGGCTCTGCATCAATAATCTACTTCTCTTTGTCATTCCCCTTGTCGGTGTTTGACTCAGAGTCGGAGCATGCATTTGATTCTAAAGCCTTCAGCTCGACCACCAGTGACTGTTTGGTGTGACACTCACTTGTCTTGTGAGTGGAGCTCTTGTGGAACTCACACCACTTCCTTGTGTCCTTCTTCGTCTTCGTGGTGCTATTCTTTGCTGGCAGCTTCGATGGGTTGTCCTAGTTCACCCCGCTTTGGCTTTGTCCTTTATTTTGCGATTTGGGGGCGCCTTTCCCTTGCTTCGGATTCACAGATCCAAAGTCTTACTTCTTCTGTTTAAATTTCTGCTTGATCTTGACAGCGTATCGGTATGTGGTGCCAAGCAAGGAGATGTACAAGAACTCCATCTCATCCTGGATGTATTTGTACAGACAACCGCAGTACTTGAGTACCAGATGCTGCTCAAAATCTTTGATACCTAACTTCGTGCGCAAAGTATGAAAGATATTTGTGAACTTCAACACTTCCTGGTCCCTTCCCTATCGCAATTTGATCCATTTTATGTACTTATCTTCATAGCTCCCGACAGGGTAATATTGTTCCTTGATGGCGTCCCAGAAAGAATTGCAAGTAGGTGCGGTTGAAAACAGTGAGGGTTCCCTCTCGTCCCTTTACTTACAATAGGTTTCCCATTAGTCCTTCACGTGGGGAGCGACTTTGAGGAGTGCAAAAGTGATCTTTTCCCTATTGAAAAATCATAAACCGAAAAGTATCCTTCCAAGAAATTTAGCCATTTATCTACAATTTTTGCATCTATTTGGCCTTCAAATATGGGATGCCAAAGTTGACTTGTACCTTATAGGGAGTGGCATCTCCAAGGTGGTTGTTGGATGAAGATGCGTTGCCAGTGGGCATCCGCTGAAGGATCTGGGCAAAGTTATCCGTCATCTCGTTCCTTTGTCACTCGAGGGCTTTTTCGAGCAACATTTTGAAAAGATCTCCTGCTCCCTTGTCTTTAATTTCTTCCGCAATGGGAGGCCGTCAGGGTCGGCGAGGCCGGTCTTGCAAGGGCTCTACCAGTTCAAGCCCTAACTCCTTATACCCCGACCTCGTTGGGGACATGCACAAAAAAACAGAGAGAGTAGATCTCTTTGATATCACTGATCTAGATTTATGAAGTAACGAAATGAAATATAGATATAAACAAAAACACAGAGTTACAGCGAAAACAAAACTTCAATTCATTAATAACAAAGTATTGAAAAGTCTTTACATGCAGAATGGAAATAGACTAGCTCGGGCGATTGTAGCTTATCTCTGAGAAGAGATGTGCAACTACAGGCCTTCTGAACTGTGTTATAATGAGGCTTGGAGGCCTATTTATTATTGAGAAACAATGGAAAACCCTAAACATCCAAAAACCTGACCCTAGGAGATGAAGCGCCAAAAGTCTGTGGGCCCCGTTGGGGTAAATTGGTAGATCAACTTCCCGGGGACATAACTTTGTCATATGATCTTTGTTTGACGTGTATGATACCTCATTTGAAAGATCTATTCGAGGACTACAATTTTCGAATGCAAATATTTGCCACAGGCTATGGGTTTACCCGTTTTCCAAAAAAAGTTGTTTAGGGCCTCAAAACGGCTCCAAAAGTTCAGGACTTGAAAAACTACCAAAAATAGCAAACTGTGCTACAATTAAGGAAACTGAAAGAAATAATGTTAAGGGTCCAACTGGCTTAAGCGGGTGGCCACCAAATCCACTTGGATCACATTTGTCCATTCTAAACCTCTCTAAAATATTTGTAGCATACTTTTCTTGACATATGAAAATCCCTTGTGTAGATTGCTTGACTTCAATTCCCAAAATTTACTTCATAAGACCAAGGTTTGTCATCTCAAATTATCTTTTCATCGTAGTTTTGAAATCATGTAACATCAAATTCCCTATATATATCATGTCATCAACCTAAATACAAACTAGAAGGATTTTACCTTGATCTGATTTGGTATAGAGAATAGGCTCATTACTGCTCCTGCTTAATCCATTGGTGAGTAAGTATGAGTCAATCTGACTCTACCAATATCTTGGAGCTTGCTTCAAGCCATACAACGCTTTCTTCAACTTGTACACTTTGTACTCTTGGCGTTTTACTTCAAATCTTGGTGGCTGATCAACATACACCTCCTCTTCTAGTTTTCCATTCAAGAAAGTTGTCTTCACGTCCATCTGATAAATGAGCCATTTATTTTGGGTTGTAATGGCTAACATTGCTTGAATAGTATCCAACCTTGCTACTGGAGCAAAGGTTTCACCATAGTCAATACCTGGTTGCTGAGCAAATTCTCTGGCAACCAATCTTGCCTTTTCTTTCTCTACATTATCTTTTTCATCCAATTTTGTCTTGTACACCTGTTACTGCTCAAACTAGCAGGGGTCCTAGGAGGGGATCCTATAGAGCAACTACTAGGTAAAGGGGCAACAATGGAGCAATAGCCCACTGTCACCTTAGCTAAAGTTCCCTGCTCTTTACAGACTGTCACCGATGGGAGGAGTCCCGATACGAGAGGAATCACAAGAATAGATGGATTAATGATAGGATATGGGGTGATTCCTAAAGCCTATTCATAGGAGACACTCAGATAATGGGCTTACTTGCTATAGAAGCAAGATGAAAGGCTCTCTTATAGGGCTAGGGGATTACCAAGACCTAGGGTTTGAGGAGTGTTACTTGAAAAGGGTGACCCAAGATAAAGGAATCCTAAAGAAAAGGGTTTCTAAGTGTCCTTTGTGAAATTGGAGTTGCAAGGTTGCGAAACCACAAAGAAGCTCTAGTGGGCCCAATCAAGGTCAAGGATTTGGAGTTGATCAACATTAATGGACTTGCCCAAGTTAGGGAGGAGAAAATGATCAAAAGAATTATATTTCTCTTGAAATGTGAATACAATGATCCTTAATGAAGCTTCTAACCAAAAGCAAACTAGGGAAATGGTTTCCGAGCTAGGGCTTGGGATATCTTCAGATTCCATTGTCATAATAGCCTCAAATTTGGAGGACCTCTAGAGGACCCACTAGTGCAACTCTAAACCAATTTTCATCAATATTTGATGGCTACAATGAAATTCGTGTGATGCCCTAGATGGCCTTTTAGGTTAGGGCTTAGGAAAGAGGAAAAAGAGGTGTAAAAGATATTTGATTGGTGATCACCTTAGACTAGGCCAGTGTCTAGCCTATTGGGAGAATGGAGCCAATGTAATCCAATGTTTAGAGATAACTTATACCCAATCAAGGAGTTTCCTAGCAACTTTGCATGGCCTAGAAGCAACCACTAGGTTACTAGGAAAGTTTATACTTCGTTGGTGTTGCAATTGATGACTTATCAAGGTAATAATGACAATCATAAACCTCTAGGACATTTATTCATCATACTTTAACGTGAAACATATGAAAAGCCCTCACAAAGACAAGTTTTAACAAATTTGCATTTCTTAGAGGCGGCTACACCAGCTTCATGAGCGAAAACATTCATACATTACATAAGTGACAATACATGTAAAGTAAAACATGAAAATGACACTTACAAGCATAACGAAAATCCTCCAATCATCAATGTGCAAAATATCAAAGCTCCAAGACAAAAGGTAAGCTTTCCCAAACATCGAAAAGCATTAGACTTCCAATTCATCCATCAAAGAGGCTAGCCGAAATTCTCAGGAAGAGAGAGTCTAATCCAAAAATGCGATGAGAGAAATGAATGAGCCTCTCATCTATTTATACAATCCATAAGGGGATTCGATTAACCTATTAGCCTAATAATGCCCCTTAATAATAAAAAATGTACAATAATGACACGACTTGGTGACAAGCCCACCAAGATAGCTCCATAATACAAAGATAAGCCTTGTAAGAGGGCAAAATAATAGATACAATGAGTCATTGAGCCATTGAAGAGGCCTAGTGTAGTCCAAAGTGTGCCAAGGTGAGAGAATAGGCTCCAAACATAGTGATCAAGGGGGTGGCCCCTCGATATCCAAGCAAATCAAATATGGTGACCCCAAGTGGGAAGGGGGCACAATGACATCCTCATGGGTCTCCAAGTGGATCGATAATGCTTGTATACCATCTGCAAGGGTATGAATGATGAGATAAGCCCTCCCTTTGTCTCCCATGGTGAGACACATCCTCATCTAGGCCCTGGAACATCTACCAAGTGTGTGGTGCAAGTGTGAAGCCAACTGGGCATGGTTGTCCAGGTGCATCATCCTCATCCAAAAGGTGGAACACGAGCAACCAATGAATGGTAATGAGTGATCCATGAAGTGGCAATTTTCTCTCTGCTATGGTGGAGGCCCATGGCTCTCAGTGCTCACCCTACAAGTGCTAATATGACCCTCTGGAGGGCTTGGACCTCGTATAGGGAGACCAAACCCTAAGTGGAGACCCACCTGCAATCCTGTATACGATCCAATGCTCCCCCTTGCCTTCCAATACAACAAATAATTAGAGTAATTGAGTAAAACAACTTACAAATTGTGGAATCAAATGGACACTTCATAGTGGCATGCCCTTCCATAGTGGGGCTTTAGCATGTATAGGTGTCTTCAAGCTCAATAAGGGGGTTAACCAAGGACCCTATTAAGTGGTTTCTACCTTTAAAGAGGGTGACATGTCCATGGTACATCCATCAATTTGTAGGGAGCATGTGATATAATGGTGGAACGAAATGGGGCATGAAGGGAAGGCTCTAAGCCAAATGCCATAGTACAGGGGTAGCCAAAATAAGGGAAGCCCACACTTATATGTATTAATGTAGGAGGGAGTAATCATGGTACCTGAGTTATCCCGACCTTTGTTTTTCCACCCTTCTTCATATGCCTTTTGCTTTTTATTGATCTTCTTTTATAACTGCTCAAGGCTACGGGGGATAAGAGCATGATGTGTGGGAAATAATAGTGATTACTCCCTTAAGGTGGGGTAGTTCATCGCCCACGAGGGGTTGGGACAATCATGTGTTCCTTAATAATGTAAAGGGTTAATATGAGCGTCCCTAGTTGTTAGGGTGATGGCCATAATGATAAGGGTAGAGCTCATGTTTGACTTTTTCCCGCGTGCTAAATGTGTATGTCCCGACCATCTTTTGCTTTTTATGGTACATTTCTTGTTGAGAGTGGCCAAATTATGCTTTTTCTTTTTCTTTTAGCTACATCAACCTCTGGGGCATCGTTCTAGGCCCGACCCAAAGTGTGAACAAGGGGAAGGGGCAACTAACTCCTTCTAGACCCAATGGACAAATGTGGAACCGAATGTGAAAAGTGATGAATGGGGTTAAAATGAGCAGAGGGGAGTGATGTATATGGTATCGGGAGGCGGGACGATGCAACCAAAATTAGGGTTTCTCATGTAGTGCCATCCCTAAAGCTAGTAGCCAGTAAAAGAGATACCACCGAACTAGGATACAAGGTTAACAATGAAATGAGGCATAGGAGACGAGTAAAGACCAAGTCCACTCTTTCCGCCAAATCACCCCAATAATCCATGCCCAAAAGTGTCCATGATAAGTAAATAAAAATACCCAACTACACAATGAAAAGTCATTCCTTCGGGGTTAGGAGGCCCACCTTCAAACATACGATCATAATTGACGGGCAAGGGACCACATCACTGGCTTAGGTGGCGGAGATAGTGGCACATCGATCAACCTGGTAGCTGCAAGGGTGTTAAAATTGAAACTAGGGCCAAACTCCATGTGGGTCTTCTTATTTATGGCAGCTGATATGTTTCTTGGATTCCTCTCGTCAAGAGGTGTAGGATTGATCTAAAGATCATCCGATTCCGACATGTATTCATGGAGATATGAATTTATTTATATTATGTGACAATTCGTCAAGGTCGGCCAGCAACCAAATTGGCCCCATCTATCCTCAACGTGTTACTATAAAACGAGGTGGCTTGCAAGTCATTTGATACACACCTCTTGTGATCTCTTCCTCTCCACTTGTTTGGGTTTTAGTGTAAGGAAGGGTCCCTAAGAGAATATGCAACCCTAGAAGGTTTTCCCTAGGCCTAGACGCCGTCTAAAGAGATCTATACGCTGCCCTCATCTACATTCATGGAGGATGATTGTTACATTAGAGGAATCTTCGCTGCCCAAAAGGAGGCTCTTATACAGTGTTGCACTAATCGGGAAAAAATCGTTTAATCGCGATTTTTTCAGAAAAAAACGATAAAATCGAGCGATTTAATCGGAATTTTTTTTTAGCCGATTTTTTTTTCGAAAAAATCGTGGAAAAAAAAATAATTTTTTTTTTTAATGAGGAGGAGGATGTGACCCAAGCTACCCCTGTCACAAGTAGAGGACGTGGTCTACCTCCTGTAGCTCCTAGTTCTTCAGCTTCTAGAGCACAGCAGAGTCTACTGCCAACTCCACCGACATCTACATCTAGAGGGGCAAAGGAAATCAATAGTATTAGACTTTAGTTATTTGGTTCATTTCATTATATATGACATTATGACTCATGATATGAGATACTTTATTATATTTTTTGTTGATATTTTGAGGTTGAGTTGGGACTCAGGAGTTAGGACTTACTATTCAGGACATGATTCATTATTATGTGTGATTTTAACACTAGAAATGATATTAAACATCTTATATATTAGTTCTTTTATCATATTTATTTGTCAATGTATTTATTTTATGTTGTAGATGTTTTAGATATTAAAAAAATTGAAAAAAAAAGAATATTTTTGTACCAAACGATTTTTTCCCGATTATTACGATTTTTTTTTTGATTTTTTCCCCGCGCCGAATTAATCCCAATAACGACTAGTGCAACATTGCTCTTATATCACAACAAGGAAAGGCTTCAATGCTTGTATGGAGGATCCCTAACACTGCCCTAATAAAGAACCTAACACTGTCATGGAAGTGAACCTAACACAGTCATGAAAGAAGGTTTAACGCAGGCCCTAACTACTAGCCTTATTCCACTTTAATTCGCTGGAAAGAAGAAGTCTCTTCCTCAAGTCAAATGAGGGTTCTATACAACTAGAGGAGGATCCCTTCACGCTGTCATAAAGGAGACCTTTACAGGCAACAAGATATACGCTGCCAATGGATGCTCCAAAAGGAGCCCTAGCTGTAGTCTCTCACACAGTTAAACACAATCCTAATGAGAGGATATATCCTAGCCGCAGATACTAATGAGAGCTCTTCGCTGTCAATGGAGGAGCTCTATGAATGTTGTCCTAATGGAGGATGATCATCACATTGACCAGGAGGCTCCTACGCAGTCATAGGAGAAGCTTTATCACAGGTATGGAGATGACCTAGGAGCTGTCACAAACTCAGATGTATGGAACAGGCCTGGATACATTCTTGAAGCATGACAAGGAGCAATATCTATCTCGGCATATGTATAGACAACATACCTGTAGTTGCTGTCTTCTCACAATCAACATAATGCAACATAGTGATGATGAAGGTGCAACATAGTGAATATGGAGGTGCAGTACAGTGATAGGTGCAACATAGTGAATGCAACATGATGATGGATGCAGCATAGTGCAACGTAGAGAATATGAAGGTGCAACACAGTGATAGGTGCAACATAGTGAATGCAACATGATGATGGACACAGCATAGTGATGATGAAAGTGCAGCACAGTGATGGGTGCAGTACAGTGATGGATGCAGCAAAGTGATGGGTACAACATGGTGATGGAATCACCTATGTTCAGATCTGCAAGCTCATGTGTCATCTTCCTAGAGAAGATCTCTGCTCTTATTTTGACAAGTCAAAATGTTGACTTCTGATGTATATGTACTATCTCTCTCTCTACTGAACTATTGAAGAACATAAGAAGAATTGACAAGGGTTTCCCCACATTGGGGTTTGTCCTTGGCTGGCGCCACATCTTGTGTCCTCTTGTCTTGGTTTGTCTTTTGTGATTTATGTTTATGTTCTATCTACATTTTACTATCATGCTAAATGTGATTGCTAATCTGGAATTGATATTGAGCTAAAATGGAAAATTGAAGTAAATTTGCACTCAACATAGAACATACCTAAAATTAACATGGTATCAGAGCTGAGGTGAAGACAAAGCCCAAGCAAGAGTGAAAGAGCAATCACTGAAGACAGTTGGACAAGGTCAAAAGATTCAATGGGTTCCTCATCCCACTTCAAATTCACCAAGGGTGAAGTCGAATCAAAGAAGATTATTAGAGTGGCGCAGCGGAAGCATCTGGTGGCCTACTTAAAGGTCACTTCAATGGGAAGTACGGATCTAAGGGTCGAAGGAAAGGCAGATGCCTTGCTTGCAATGAGTTTGGCCATTATGCGAAGGGGTGTCTGAATAGAAAGACACATCACTTGATGATGATAACAATCATTCCAGGGGCATCTTCAATGATCAGAGGAATGACAGGTACAATGGCAAAGGAAAAAGGAATGCAGATCATCAAGGAAATGTCGACTCTTCAAGAAAGCAAGGAACTCTAGGTATGAAGAATCAAATGTTGTTTCTGATAAGCAAAAGGAGCATTAACTTATATTGGCCACCTCCACTACTTCTCCTTCGGACTCTTTGGGAATCTGGCTTATTTATAGTAGTGCCTCAAGGCACTCCATCGGATACAAGGAAGCTCTCTCTAATTTGATAGAGAAGGAGACAATTGTGGAGATCTTGGAGACGATGCCACCTATCCCGAAAAGGGTGTAGGGAATGCTACCCTTCAATTGAATGAAGGTAGCACGATTCATTTACAAGAAGTTCTTTATGTACCTGATCTCAAGAAGAACCTTGTGTCCATTTCGGCAATGGAAGTCAAAGGTTTCAAGGTGGCATTCATTGATGGAAAGGTACGTGTTTGAAAATGGAATTTTCAAGATGCTTTTACTCATGGGTTCAGGGTTGGCAATTTGTATCAAGTTGTAGGAAGTCCATTAGGGACCATGTCGTGTGACACATCTCTTCAATGGCACGGGAGGTTTGCTCATCTTCATTGTAAGGCCCTACTCGATGTGAGACAGATGGGGACAAGGATGCCTGAATTCAAAGAAGAGCATGAAGGTACATGTCCGAGATGTACCGAAGGAAAACCTACAAGGGGACCATTCCCCTCATGTAATAGCAAGACCATGGATGTGGAACAACTTGAGGGGTTTGATATTCATGATCGGGAATCTCATGTATTTAGGTTGAAGAAAGCTCTCTATAGTTTGAAGCAAGCACCCCGGGCTTGGTATGAGAGGATTGATAGCTATTTGATGAAGTTGAGATTCACTAGGAGTGAAGCCAATCCAAACCATTTCTTTAAGGTTGTGGATGATAGACCTCTCATATTGGTACCTTAGGACGACCTCTTTCTGACAGGTGTAGACCCTCTCATTTGCAAAAGTAGGAGGGAGCTGGATTCCGGATTTGGAATGGTGAACTGCAAGCCCGGGACTACCTCGATGAAGCCGAACTTTAAGAAGTTATGCGGTAGTAATGCTGGACCTGATTTGGGAAATGCCTTTGAGTTTCATAAACTCATACTAGCATTGATGTTCTTGGTGAAATCCCATCTGGATATATGTTTTGTAGTTAGCATGTTGAGCTCATATATGGTTGAGCCTCATTGGATTGGTGCCAAGAATCATTTGAGATATCTTCTGGGCCCAATCTCTCATGGATTGAGATACACTGCCGGAAATGTGAAGCTGCATGATTATTCTGATGTTGATTAGGTAGGCAGTGTGGAGGATCGCAAGAGCACTTTTGGGTGTTGGTTCTCTTTGGGTTCTGCTTTGATATCCTGGATGAGCAGGAAGCAGAAGTCGGTTGCTTTGAGCACTGCTGAGGCCGAATACATAGTTACGAATATGACCTTGTGTGAAGCTCCCTGGTTGAGGAAGCTCTTCAGTGAGCTGTGTGGACACGTGCTGGATACCATCGTGATCTTCTGTGACAACCAGAAGGGGATTCGATTGTTGAGGAATCCTGTGTTCTATGATCGCTCCAAGCATATAGACATTAGGTACCACTTTATCTAGGATATGGTACAACGAGGAGCAAGAAGGCTCCATCACATTGGGACTGATGTGCAGGTCGCCAATATTCTGACGAAGCCCCTGGGAAAGGTCAAATTCTTGACTTTTCGAGAACGACTAGGAGTCCTGGAGAGACTCTTTCCTGAAGGTCCAATATAATATGGACATTGAGCTCTGGGAGCTCTAAGGGGCTTGGGGGTACTTCTTGGAGCGATGAGCAACCATAAGGTGAGTGGTTCAGCCTTCCCCTAGGATACCCCATGGCGACATATAGGTAGGATGAGTGGTTCATCCTTCTCTTGCTTAGACATCCTACCCATCCAGTTTGGGACTCTTGGGAAGTACCTCTCATCTGGCCAATGAGTAGGGAAATGAGGATAGGGACCATAGAAGTACTGATGGACGCATCGTGTAACTACCGTACTCCCTATGCTAGGATGAAGATCTGGGATCAATTGGAATTGACTTCAGGTCAATAAGAGTGATATAACTCACTCTCTTTTGGAACTAATTTTGGATCAGTAAGAGTGATGTAACTCACTCTCTTTTGGAACTGATTTCAGATCAGTAAGAGTGGTATGATACACTCTCTTTATTTGGAATTGATTTCGGTTCAGTAATAGTGGTATGATACACTCTCTTTATTTGGAACTGATTTCAGATCAGTAAGAGTGGTATGAGACACTCTCTTTATATGGGATTGACTTCGAGTTAGTAGAGGATGGTATGATACATTCTCGATCACTTCTTCTTCTTCATAGTTCAACAGAGCATAGCAGAGCAGTGCAGGGCGCTGATGGCAGAGATAGTACAGTCTGGCAGATGGATTAGCAGATGGAGTTCTCCCTAGTTGAGAGGGAATGTTAAAATTGGCAACTAGGGCCAAACTCCATGTGGGTCTTCTTATTTATGGCAGTTGATATTTTTCTTGGATTCCTCTCATCGAGAGGTGTAGGATTGATCTAAAGATCATCCGATTCTGACATGTATTCATGGAGATATGAATTTATTTGTATTATGTGACAATTCGTCAAGGTCGGCCAACAACCAAATTGCCCCCATCTATCCTCAACGTGTTACTATAAAAGGAGGTGGTTTGCAAGTCATTTGATACACACCTCTTGTGATCTCTTCCTCTCCACTTGTTTGGGTTTTAGTGGAAGGAAGAGTTCCTAAGAGAATACGCAGCCCTAGAAGGTTTGCCCTAGCCCTAGACGCTGTCTAAAGAGATCTATATGCTGCCTTCATCTACATTCATGGAGGATGATTGTTACATTAGAGGAATCTTCGCTGCCCAAAAGGAGGCTCTTATATCACAGCGAGGAAAGGCTTCCATGCTGGTATGGAGGAGCCCTAACGCTGCCCTAATAAAGAACCTAACGCTATCATGGAAGTGAACCTAACACAGTCATGAAAGAAGGTTTAACGTAGGCACTAACTGCTGGCCTTATTCCACTCTAATTTGCTGGAAAGAAGAGGTCTCTTCGTCAATTCAAATGAGGGTTCTATACAGCTAGAGGAGGATCCCTTCACGCTATCATAAAGGAGACCTTTATACGCAACAAGATATACGTTGCTAATGGATGCTACAAAAGGAGCCCTAGTTGTAGTCTCTCACATAGTTAAACACAGTCCTAATGAGAGGATATACCCTAGCCTCAGATACTAATGAGAGCTCTTCGCTGTCAATGAAGGAGCTCTATGAATGTTGTCCTAATGGAGGGTGATCATCACATTGACCAGGAGGCTCCTACGCAGTCATAGGAGAAGCTTTATCATAGGTATGGAGATGACCTAGGAGCTGTCACAAACTCAGATGTATGGATCAGGTTTGGATACATTCTTGAAGCATGACAAGGAGCAGTATCCTATCTCGGCATATGTATAGACAGCATACCTGTAGGTGTTGTCTTCTGACAATCAACATAGTGCAGCATAGTGATGATGAAGGTGCAACACAGTGATAGGTGCAACATAGTGAATGCAACATGGTGATAGATGCAACATAGTGCAGCATAGTGAATATGAAGGTGCAACACAGTGATAGGTGCAACATAGTGAATGCATCATGATGATGGATGCAACATAATGAATATGAAGGTGCAACACAGTGATAGGTGCAGCATAGTGAATGCAGCATGATGATGGATGTAGCATAGTGAATGCAGCATGATGATGGATGCAACATAGTGCAACATAGTGATGATGAAGGTGCAACATAGTGAATGCAGCATGATGTTGGATGCAGCGTACTGCAACATAGTGATGATGAAAGTGCAACACAGTGATGGGTGCAGCACAGTGATGGGTACAACATGGTGATGGAATCACTTGTGTTCAGATCTGCTACCACATGTGTCATCTTCCTAGAGAAGATCTCTGCTCTTATTTTGACAAGTCAAAATGTTGACTTCTGATGTATATGCACTATCTCTCTCTCTGCTGAACTATTGAAGAACATAAGAAGAATTGATCAAGGGTTTTCCCACATTGGGGTTTGTCCCTGGCTGGTGCCACATCTTGTGTCCTCTTGTCTTGGTTTGTCTTCTGCGATTTATGTTTATGTTCTATCTGCATTTTACTATCATGCTAAATGTGATCGCTAATCTAGAACTGATATTGAGCTAATATGGAAAATTGAAGTAAATTTGCTCTCAGCATAGAACATGCTTAAAATTAACGAAGGGGCTGTTGGTTGTCAGTTGAGGACCATCTAGGAGAAACATTTTCTCCTATGGGGGTCACCCATAGGTGGTGGGTAAAATCTGACTCCAACTAGGACATGAGCTCTCAGTAGAGTGCACGAACCTACTCGAACGAGGAGGTCATGAAAACAACAAAATCTCTTGGGACCACAGACCTGTTACTTGCACATGTCAAAGAACAAACACACGGGGCAACATGTTTTTGTGGTGTCTTATGATCACCCATGCTTATATTAGGTTATAAAACCAACAAGACAAAATTTATTCTAAATGCAATTTAATCTCAATGCAACTAATGTAGCATGATAATATCATATGATGTTAGTTCTAATGCGAAAAGCTAGCATGCAACGCATCCTAGTCTAACATGAATATTACATCGTACAAGTACTAAGTGTAATCATAGAGCCAATGCAACCAGGACATCACCAGATCAATATAAAAATACTTTTCCCAATGATTACTTATGCAACAAATCCAACAACAAGGATAGGAACAATCATATGGAGGGCCATCAGGGCTGGAGGTGGGAAAATAGAATGCCCACACATGGAGGATCACGAGAGAAGAGGGGACAAAAGGATGTAATCTACTCCATGAGATCCTCTCTTCTAACCGAAAGATAGAGATCTCAACAATCAGGCTTTGATGGATGGCAACTTTAGGGATGTCACCTCCATCATGGTCCTTATCATTTATGTCATGCTTCATGTCCACCATAGGGTTATGATTAGTAGTAGGAAAGGGAGACTGATGAGATGGAGAGACACAACAAGCAGGTTGCCCATGATGATCACATTTAGGAGAGATGGAGAATTCCTCATTATTAGTGATAATGGAAGAAGGGTTGAGGAAAGGGTCCACATGGGACTCAACTACAACCCTAGAATTGTGAGGAAAGACAAGGGTCCTATCAAGATCATCATCATCGATGTCATAGATAGGGTCCTTGTCGAAATGATTTCCATAGACCTGCCATTTTCCTTCTTTAATATGTAAGAAATCATTGATATCAATGTTTGAAGGGGCTATGGGATCACCTTCTACAAGGTCTTCAAACAGTGGATCATTACAGATAGTATCTTTGGAAAAGGTAGGGTTAACCTTAATTTCACTCTCTATAGGCTCACCCTCCCTATCACATGTGCTTTTATAATTATCATCATGCCTATTTTCGTTTTGTGGACCTAGGGAGGACCCTCTTTCGTGCCCATCATCTAGATTCCTAAGGTCATGATGATGCTCAATGAAGGCTTCCTTTTTGTGGCAGGCATACTTGAAAATGTCTAAGAAAGCCTTCAAAGAACTTCTCAATAGATGAGATGCTCCTAGGTTTGTGATTATGCAACCATGAGTTATGACCATGGAGAGAGTTGATGAACAATAGTATAAGGACATCGTGGTGGACCACTTTCTCATTTGAAGCATGTGCAATAAATCTTTCTACATGATCAATTGCGGAGAGTGGATCACCATCAAACATGGGTACCCCATGTACCATCCTTCTTGTGACATGATTAGGGTGTCCAGAGATGCTAGCGATATCCAAAGCAGGAAAATCATCAAAGAAAGACATCCTATCGAGATATACATGTAAATTATGTAGGAGTTGCCTGGGTGAATTTAAAGATGCCTAAAGAAATGCTTGCTTCACCCTACAAGCATTGACCTTAAAGTTCATTGAAGAACTAGGGCTTCAATCTTCTATTGGAGTTGCCAATAATAATATATCAATGATGTCGTAAGGGAAACAAGGCACATGTCTTGACTCCCCAACAACAACGCCAAAAATGTTACTTCTCAAACTAGCGGGGTCCTAGGAGGGGATCCTATAGAGAAACTACTGCTCAAACTAGCCGGGGTCCTAGGCTTAGTTTTAACTTTTATAAACCAGAATCGGTGACTGAACCGATCCACCTAATAAACCGGGTTTCAAAAAGGAACCGGTCAAACCGGGATTGGTCAGGTCTAAATGAACCGATTTAAAAAAAATACATTAAATAATTAATTTTAATGAAAAAACTATTTTTAAGATTTAAAACCATGATTCCAAGCCGATAGAGACAAAATATGCAAAGTTTGCTCATTTATATACCATGGAAAGGTGAATATATCAAAATTGTACCGAGTGCAATACATATCATTGACAAAACACATAAAGCAATGAGGCTCTAAATGGCCTATAAAGTCCAAAAAAAATGCTACAAGCTATGAGGCCATTGGCCTACTACAAGTCTACATATATGATAATAGTGATCATCATTATCACTTGAAACTTCTCATGAGTCATCATGATTAAACTCAGTTGGTTGAGTCTCGACTCCTAAACTTTGCAACTGCTTGAGTCACAAACTTCTCTATTGGTTCAGTGACTTGAGTCTCAAACTTCTGAAGGTATTTTGCCCTAATATGCTCTATTACTTCATTTGGTGCTTCACATGGCTTTACATGGCCTCCTATCCCAGCCAAGTGTTGGTTGAACCTGTTAATACCCCTCCTTCAATAGATTTTTGGCAATATTTGCATATCATTTTGCCATCAATCATATCACAATAAGCCCATGCATTATCCTTGGCTTTTGGAGGCATGATGACTGCTACTTTGCTCAAACTCTCTGCTATTCCACTACTCTAGCGAAAAATCAACACTCTCCAAGCTCCCAATCAAACTCACAAAAACTCCAAATGAGATGTGCGAGGCAAGGATGAGCTCCTTTTAAAGGCTTGGAGAGGGTGTTTTTGGAGGGAAACAACCCTTATTTTCCCTCCAAAACACCCTAGAAGCTTCCTAAATTGTGCTCCGTGGGTCCTCCGCGGCCTTGGAAGCTAACCGATCGGTTTAGGACGAAATTGATCGGTTTGACCATAAACTGGCCGGTTAGCACCGATTTTTGTGGTTTTGGGGCGAGGTGAGGGGTTGAACCCAGTTTGACCCCGGTTGGCTAATAAACCGACTGATTTGATTAGTTTTTAAAACACTGGTCCTAGGAGGGGATCCTATAGAGCAACTACTAGGTTAAGGGACAACAATGGAGCAATAGCTCACTGTCGCCTCAGCTAAAGCTCCTTGCTATTTATGGATTTTCACTGATGGGAGGAGTCGAACTACGAAAAAAATCACAAGAATAGATGGATCAATGATAGGATATGGGGTGATTCCTAAATCCTATTCATAAGAGAGGCTCAAATAGTGGGCTTCCTTGCTATAGAAGCAAGATGAAAGGCTCTCTTAGAAGGGCTAGGGAATTACCAAGACCTAGGGTTTGAGGAGTGTTACTTGAAAAGGGGGACCCAAGATCAAGGAATCCTAAAGAAAAGGGTTTCTAAGTGTCTTTTGTGAAATTGGAGTTGCAAGGTTGTGGGACCACAAAGAAGACCTAGTGGGCCCAAACAAAGTGAAGAGTTTGGGGTTGATAAAAAATAATGGACTTGACCAAGTTAGGGAGAAGAAGAGGATTAAAGGAATTAGTTTTCTCTTGAAATGTGAATGCTATGATCCTTAATGAAGCCTCTAACAAAAAGCAAACTAGGGAAATGGTTTCCGAGCTAGGGCTTGAGATATCTCGAGATTCGACTGTTGGAATAGCCTCAAATTTGGAGGACCTCTAGAGGACCCAACATCGCAACTCTAGACCAATTTTCATCAATATTTGATGGCTACAATGAAATTCATGTGATGCCCTAGATGACCTTCTAGGTTAGGGTTTAGGAAAGAGGACAAGGAGGTGTAAAAGATATTCGTTTGGTGATCACCTTGGTCCAGACCAATGCCTAGCGTATTGGGAGAATGGAACCAATGTAATCCAATGTTTAGAGATAACTTACACCCAATCAAGGAGTCTCCTAGCAATTTCTCATGGCCTAGAAGCAACAACTAGGTTATTAGGAAAGTTTATACTTCGTTGGTGCTGCAATTGATGACTTATCAAGGTAATAATGACAATCATATACCTCTAGGACATTTATTCATCATAGTTGAATGTGAAACATATGAAAAGCACTCACAAGACAAGTTTTGACAAATTTGCATTTCTTAGAGGTGGCTACGCCAACTTCATGAGCGAAAACAACATAAGTGACAATAAATGTCAAGTAAAACATGAAAATGACACTTACATGTATAGCGAAAATCCTCCAATCATCAATGTGCAAAAATATCGAAGCCCCAAGACAAAAGATAAGCTTTCCCAAACATCGAAATGCATTAGAATTCCAATTCATCCATCAAAGAGGCTAGTCGAAATTCTCAAGAAGTGATAGTCCAATCCAAAAATGTGATGAGAGAAATGAATGAGCCTCTCATCTATTTATACAATCCATAAGGGGATTCGAATAGCCTATTAGCTTAATAATGCCCCTTAATAATAAAATAATGTACAATAATGACACGATTTGGTGACAAGCCCACCAGATAGCTACATAATACAAAGATAAGCCTCTTAAGAGGGCAAAATAATAGATACAATGAGTCGTTGGGCCATTGAAGAGGTCTAGTGGAGTCCAAAGTGTGCCAAGCTGAGAGAATATGCTCCAAACTCAGTGATCGAGGGGTTGGCCACTTGATATCCAAGCAAATCAAATATGGTGATCCTAGGTGGCGAGGGGGCATAATGATATCCTCATGGGTCTCCAAGTGGATCTATAATGCCTGTATACCATCTGCAAGGGCTAGAGCGATGACATAAGCTCTCCCTTTGTCTCCCATGGTGAGACACATCCTCATCTGGGCCTTGGAACATCTGCCAAGTGTGTGGTGGCAGTGTGAAGCCGATTGGGCATGGTGGTTTAGGTGCATCATCCTCATCCAAAAGCTGGAACACGAGCAATCAGTGAATGGTGTTGAGTGATCCATGAAGTGGAAATTTGCTCTCTACAATGATGGATGCCCGTGGTTCTCAACGCTCACCCTACAAGTGTCAATATGACCCTCTAGAGGGCTTGGACCCCGTATAGGGTGACCAAACCCTAAGTGGAGACCCACCTGCAATCCTGTATAAGATCCAATGCGTCCCCTTGCCTTCTAGTACAACAGATCATTAGAGTAATCGAGTGAAAGAGCTTACAAATCGTGGAATCAAATGGACACTTCATAGTGGCATGCCCTTCCATAGTGGGGCTTTAGCATGTACATGTGTCTCCAAGTTCATTAAGGGGGTTAACCAAGGACCCTATTAAGTGGTTTCTACCTCTAAAGGGGGTGACATGTCCATGGTACATCCATCAATTGGTAGGTATCATGTGATATAATGGTGGAACGGAATGGGGCATCAAGGGAAGGCTCCAAGCTTCTTACCATAGTACAAGGGTAGCCAAAATAAGGGAAGCCCACACTTGGGTGTATGAATGTAGGAGGGAACAATCATGGTACATGAGTTACCTCGACCTTTGTTTTTCCACCCTTCTTCATATGCCTTTTGCCTTTAATTGATTTTCATTTATAACTGCTTGGGGCTCCAGGGGATGAGAGTCTGATCTGTGGGATATAGCAGTGATTATCCCCTTAAGGTGGGGCAGTTCATCACCCACCAGGGGTTGGGAAAATCATGGGTTCCTTAATGATGTAAGGGGCCAATATGAGGGGCCCTAGGAACTAGGGTGATGGCCATAATGATAGGGGTAGAGCTCATGTTTGGATTTTACCCAGCTGCTAAATGTTTATGCCCTTACCATCGTTTGCATTTTATGGTACATTTTTTGTCGAGAGTGGTCAAAGCATGCTTTTTATGTACAGAGTCACCATTTGAGAGTCGCCAATAATAATATATCAATGATGTCGTAAGGGAAACAAGACACATGTACATAAAAAGCCAAATTATGCTTTTTATATATAGAGTCACCAATAATAATATAGCAATGATGTCGTAAGGGAAACAAGAAACACATCTCGTGTCCCCGACAATGATGCCAAAAATGTTATCGCTCAAACTAGCAGAGGTCCTAGGAGGGGATCCTATAGAGAAACTACTAGGTGGAGGAGGGGTTAGAGGACTTGTCTGTCCGACCCTGACTTCGGGTCGGTTGAGACTGGTCTGGGACCAGTGGTACATACTCTGAGACTGATTTCGTGTTAGTGCAGTACTGGTCTGGGACCAGTGAGAGTGGTACATACTATGACGCTGACTTCGGGTCGGTTGAGACTGGTCTGGGACCAGTGGTACACTCTCTGAGACTGCGATACTGGTTTGGGACCAGTGGTAGGAGTGGTACATACTATGACGCTGACTTCGGGTCGGTTGAGACTGGTTTGGGACCAGTAGTACGCACTCTGAGACTGACTTTGAGTCAGTGGAGGATGATACGGGTCTGGGACCAATGGAGTTGTACTCACTATGACGTTGACTTTGGGTTGGTTGAAACTGGTCTGGGACCAGTGGTACATACTCTCAGACTGACTTTTGAGTCAGTATGATACATCCTCGATCATTTCTTCTTCTTCATAATTCGGACAAAAGCAGAGCAGAACAGAACAATGAAAGAGCATAACAGAACAGAGCAAAACAGTACAGATCAATGCAGGGTAGAACAAGACAAAGCAGAACAGGCAGAATAGAGTAGAGCAGGGCAAGGGTCAGGCTATACAGGGCAGTGCATTTGATGGATGAATAGTAACGACCGATAGACAGATTGCAGATGAAGTTCTCCCTGGTTGAGAGGGAGTGTTAAAATTGGAAACCAAGGCAACACTTCATGTGGGGTCATCTTATTCATGGCTGATAATATTTCTATTAGATTCCTCTCATCGAGAGGTGTAGGATTGATATAAAGATCATCCGATTCCGATAAGTATTCATGGAGATATGAATTTATTTTGATTATGGAATTATTATCAAGCCGACCTACAACTCATGTAGGCTCAGAAGCCTGACAGTCGCATCTATTCACCCACCAACGTTGTGTATAAATATAAGAGGACTTTTCCTCATTTGCACTCACTCATCTCATCACATCTCTCTCTCTCTACTGCGCAGATATGAGTCTCTTCTCTACTGCACTGAAATGGGTCTCTCTCTCTCACACATGTGAAGCCGAAAACTGCTGAAACTGACGCTGCAACTGCAGAAGTAAAGATTGACTTGCGAGGCCTAGAAGATCTCCTCTTTGGAATTGTGCTGTAGGTTCATCTGAACCTCCTCTGAAAGCCGCAACTTTTGGTGGTGGAATGAAGTTAATCCGATGAACGGTTTGCAAGATATCGACTGCCCTAGTTTGAAGTCGGAAACTACTGAAACTGACGCTGCAACTGCAGAAGTAAAGATTGACTTGCGAGGCCTAGAAGATCTCCTCTTTGGAACTACGTTGTAGATTCATCTGAACCTCCTCTAGAAGCCGAAACTCTTGGTGGTGGAATGAAGTCAATCCGACGGTCGGTTTGTGAGATATCGTCTGCCCTAGTTTGATAATGAAGCCGCTAATGTTGATGCTGTTGATCTAGGGTTCGCTATTGCTGATATGATTCAGATTTATTGTACTATTTCTCTCTGTTGAATTATTGAAGATAAAAGAAGATTTGATCAAAGGGTTTCCCCACACATTTTGAGGTTTGTCCCTGGCTAGCCGCCACATCTTGTGTCTCTTGTCTTGGCTTGTTTTCTGTTGATCGTTTAATGTTCTATCTGCACTTTACTTTATATATATGTGATTGCTAATTTGTGGAATATAATAAGAAAAAGAAGTAAACTGTTACAAGCATAGAACATACCATAACTTAACACTGATGCATATTTGCGTAGGCTGACCTAGAGGCAGCAAGGGGCAACTCATCTTGAGTTAAGGTCAGTGTTGGATCACCAGTGGAAGTGAGATTTTTCTCACTAGAAGTTTGTCAGTTATTTTCTTTGCATGGATTGCTAGATTTGAGCATCCATAGTCTTGTACTCAGATTTACTACTGCATAATAATCAAACCCTCAGTTGCTGCATCGGTTTTCCCAAGTTGGGTTTTTAAGGGGATTTTAGTCCAAAAATAACTGTGTAGATGTGTGTGTTTATTTCTCTCATGTGCTGTATTTAGTATCCCTTGTTATATTTTGTGTAGGCTGTAGTGTATGTATTTCGATATTTGCTGTAGAAAATTGCAAGTGATTTGTTCTAGTAATTAACAAATAGGAGAAATATCATCAGTTTGCTGTAGTAGGAATCAGGTAACCGATTTTTCACATGGTATCCGAGCACAAATTGTAAGTCAGAGAGCTTAGTAGCAGAAGGGAAGATAATTTTGAATCTCTGCAGAGGCAACAGTTCGAAACGCTCTAGAGCTAGCACAGTCCACTGGGCAAGGAGGGTTAGTTTTTGAGGAAAATTTATTTCTATGAGAGAGTCGACAGAGAAATTAAATTTTCCCGATCAGAGCTTACCAGAGGCAGAGGGAGACACAGTAATTTCCTTGCAGAGCAAATCTTCATTTGGGATGCAGTTATTTTGTAGCAGTTTGCTAGTGCAAAATAACATCAGAAGGAAGGAAGAGTGCACACTGAAGGAAACTTGTCCTCGAGGAACTTCTAGTGTCAACAAGTTCGATTTCCCTTACAGATCAAAATTCGTTGTGTGCAGAGTTTCTCACTCCAAAAAGGAGTGTGAATAACTGAGCAGCAGCTGAGCAAAAGGGAAGAGGGAGTTTTCAACATTTTTAGAGATGGCTACAGATGAGCAGGATCCATGGAAGAGCAACATATTAGATCCAGTTGCTGCAGATTTCTCACATGGATTAGTATGCTTGCCACGGGAGCCCAACAGAATCAGTAGCAGGAGGATCACAGTGTCAGTAGACGCAGCTAGTCATTCAAATGGCAGTTGCATAGCTAGTTGTAGTCACTGCCCGGAAGATAGTTGCAGAACTAGTTGCAGAGACACATGTAGTGTAAATTGCCCAGTTGCAATATGAAGGTGCAGTTCCAACAAGGAGATTCCCAGTGTAGAGCTTCGCAGTCTAGTTTCCAGTGTAGGAGGACTGTGTGAGTTGCCAGGAGGGAGTAAAGAGATTTCCCATAGGGAGATCGAGACTCAAAGGGAGTCTAGTTTCAGAGGGAGCGACCCTATGGAATCTAGTACTTCAGAATCTGGGGAGATCAGACTCATTATTGTATTAGTTGTAGCAGCACTGCAGAAGCATCAATAGAGCAGTAACAACAACTGTATGAGTAGATCAAATTTCGCGATGATGACAGCCATACCCGCAAGAGTGAAGTGGGGTGATTTAGTTTTGTAGCCCCAAAGAGCTACAAGATGGGAAGGATTCTTGAGGAGGTCCACCTCATGAATCAATACCTTGCTACGGGAGCCCATAACATGCAGTGGCAGTATGGATTAGTGGCAGATGGTGCAGTCAGGTGCCAGAGTGACAGATGCAGTAGCTAGTAGCAGGTCATATGCTATGTAGCGCAGTGCAGAGTTGGCAACAGTGTAGTTGGCACAGAGCAGAGTTTGCAGCAACACATAGGCTTCAGTGACAACGCAGAGTCTAGCAGCAGTGAGGACTTGGGTGACAGATGCATCATACTGACCACAGTTGGTTTAGTATTTTGGATGCTTTTCAGTTGCAGTTGCTCCAGTTGCAGCAACAATAGATGGAGAGGGAGTTGCCGTGTAGATGTAGTGTTGGCAGTAGATTAGTAGGGCCAGTAGCAACACGAATGCAATGTTTATTAGAGTTGCGTAGTAGTTGATGGGCAGCAGAGCCAGGCATCAACAATGTGATAGGAGATGGTGCAGAGATGGAGTGATGCTTCAGTGGGTTGCAGCATTAGACCACATTCCTTGCTAAGAGCGAGTGTTGATTTTTGTAGCATTAGATGTGCTCTAGCCTTGAGATTTTGCAGAGAGGCTAAGACACATGCATTTTCCAAGACCCATAAATCGTTTGGGAAAATTCCACCTAGAGATGGTTTAATTAAAATAATTAATCTTTTTTAATGTATTTCTAAGTCTAAACTTAGGAAATGTGATTAGTTAAAGGGTATTAATTAAATCTGGTGTGAATCTTCTAGAAGAAGATGAGGATCAACTCCTAGCTATCTTAGCCCTTGATTATGTTCTAATCTTGGTTGTTCATGCTCCAACGAGAGATTATAAAAAGGAGATTGATGGGCACTTGGAGAACACACTTGAGAGAGAGAGGAATTCGATATTGCTGGGAAATTGAACTCCAGAGTAGCAACTGTGAGTTGCCGGAGGTGATTCAGTAGTTTTGAAGCAGTGAGAGAGGGGCAGGGATGGTAAGGTCGGAAGGAAGTTTTTCCAGTCCGGTGAGTGCATAGTAGAGAGACAGCATACTCCACAGAGAGGCTGACGCAGTGCAGAGAGGCAGTGCAAAGCTTCAGAGGAAGATCTGTATTTGTTGAGGAGAAGTCGAGATTCAGGGGCAGGAGCCGGAGTGGGAACCCGAAGGCCAGAAGATCGAGTTTCTAGAGCAGCAGTTGATCAACAGAGTGAGAGAGACGTTGTTCCCAATAGGATGACGCAGAGGCAGCAAGGGGTAGCGCATCTTGAGCTAAAGGTCAGTGTCAGAACACCAGTGGAAGTGAAATTTTTCTCACTAGACGTTTGTTAGTTATTTTCTCTGCATGGATTGCTAGATTTGAGCATCCATAGTCTTGTACTCAGATTTACTATTGCATAATAATCATACCCTTAGTTGCTGCACCTGTTTTCCCAAGTTGGGTTTTTTCTGGGGACTTTAGTTCAAAAATAACTGTGTATATGTGTGTGCATCTATTCTTCCAGTTTTTTTATTTCTTCCGCAGTATTTATTTTGTGAAGGCTACAGTGTATATGTTTCGATATTTGTTGTAGGAAACAACATTATTTGTTTGATTAACTTAACAAATAGAAAAAACATTATCAGTTGTTGCAGTAGGATTTGGGGTCACCGAATTTTCACACATGTCACAACCACACGTAGGGAAAGGATAAACCATATCCTACAGTCACATGTCACAACCAACGTAGGGAAAGGATGAACCACATCCTACAAATATATGTCACAACCACATGTAGGGAAAGGATGAACCACATCCTACAAACACATGTCACAACCATCGTAGGGGAAGGGGAAACCACATCCTACGCACATGCAAACCACCAAGAGTAGGGAAAGGATGAACCATGTCCCACTGACATGTCCACACGTGACAACCATCAGATGCCTATATGCATCTCTCACTGGGGTGTCCACAAGAGAAGGTGAACCACTCATCCTGCTTATATGCCAGAGGAGAAGGTGAATCACTCATCCTATGCATATCTCATCAACTGCCGGGGAAGGTAAACCACTCATCCTACACACGTGTCATCAATCATAGGGGAAGGTGAACCACTCACCCTACACACATGTTAATCATCATGGGGTATCACAGGGGAAGGTGAACCAATCACCTTATGGTCGCTCATAGCTCAAAAAGTACCCAAAGCCCCCAGGAGCTCCTAGAGCTCAATGTTCCACCCAGACCCTCATAGTAAGGTCTAACCACGACTTCCCGCCTCTCTCTGAAGGAATCTTTCTAGGAGGCTTTGAGAAGGATGATGGTAATCCTGTACATCCATCCTGTAATGTTGGAGCTTGATCATGTCCCAAATAAAGTGGTACCTGATGCCAAGCGGTGGTTCCCAATATGTGCTCAAATGACTTATTGAAGAGATTTCTCAAATGTCTTCTAATAAGCCATGCTTGCTACTTTATTCATTCAGCCTCAATGGAGTTCCAAGAGCCACAGACTTCAGTCTAGCAATGTTTGATAGTGCACTTCAAATCATAGATAATAGAGTCACAGGGATATCTCAGCAAGCAACTGTCCAATATATGAGGCTTATCCATAGACATAAACAAGGATCCACAAAATATATGAATGCAGACCAGCAGCTTTTAAGTGCAGGGAACAATGCAACATGGTAAGGTCTTCCATCTTGACTTTAAGAGTCAACTTCTTCTTATGAAGATCATCATCATCAGTTACTGTATATTTATACTCTAATCAACATATCTCATCCATACATAAACATCGAGATATCTGCAACCTATCCTTCTGAGGTGACAGAGATCATCGACGTCATCATACCCAACTGACATAACTTACATTTATAAAAAATTTTGGGTAGGAAAAGTCATCAGGGATTTTGTCGCTCCCTCTGAAGCCTCGCATCAGGCGTTCATCTAGCCTTGAATCATCAAATTACTTAATCCATGATTTCTTATTCAGGCATCCATATCTTTCTTCAAGGTACCTCTGTTTTCTTGCACATAAGGGCTGTTACAAGAACCTGCTTCAAAGTGCTATGCACTTCTTCTCTTAACGCCCAGACTTCCAGGGTACCCAAAGATGCCAAAATGACTGCTACTAACACAGTTTCATCAGGTGCTAGGCTTCTTCATACTGTCCCTTCTAACAGTCTTCGATTTTTGATTAGAACCTCAGACTTTAATCTGAACAAAGCTCAGATTAGAGCTGTAGACTTCACTGAGAAAGATCCTTTCCAGAGGTACTCATTGTATTATCCTTCAACAATTGTCATTTCTTCTATCTCAGTTACAATATTTCAAGACAACCGGACTTACTGGAAACGGAATTGCGGAAGATGAGACAATCATAGAGCACCCTCAGTTCTGTTCCTTTACTCCAGAGAATTTACAATTCTTCATTGGTTGCCAGGCACCTTATGTGTATGCATCTGACCTTCCCAGCACTGGCAAGTCCCAGAGAGGAGTATGGCTATAAAGATCACTTCTGATCTTTGACTCCTTAAGGCAGTGTTTTTGTAACATATGTGCCTGCAACACACCTCTTCATACAACATCAACAATCTGTGAGGACTTATGGCTATAAGTGTTGAAGAATAGCATTCTGACAGAAGAGGTCATACCAGACTTAGTTCTGTCATCATTCCTGAGTATGATCAGACAACATATGCACAACCACAATGCCCTGTAACAAAATTTAAATAAAATGATCAGAAGATTTATGTTGGACTTAAATCACCTTCAGGCTACAGGCTTTGATCAGACTATAGATTTGTTGCAGATTCATGCACAGATACAAGGTGATCCTCCTTTCGTTGTGACTATCGTCTTGTTCTCAAATTATAATTTTATGCTACTCTCCAAAACTGAAGATCCATCGTCGTAGGTCTTCTTTTTGTATAGGAGAATCAGCTCCCTTTTTGTTATTATAGAGGTTTGAATGTTATTGTGATTAGAATAATGGAACAATGCTTCTTCTTTTCTAGTCTTTATTTAAATGATGAGGAAAGAGAAGTTCAGACTGCCTATGCCCATGAATTGTTCACAAGTCTTGACATCAGAATTTCAATATGATACTGTTGTCGATAATTTATCAAAATATCATAACTATCTCGGATTGCAAGTATGCCATACCAATAGTTCCCCTAATGTTGACTGTAAGTATGTATGTGTGATGATGCCAATGTTGACTGCAAATGAGATGCCAGAATAGTGTTCTTTATCATAGAGGGACAAGAAGTCACACATACTGCAGACAACATGTCAATATGGCTTCTTATAACTATACAATGTGGATCAACTTACTCGTTTGAGATGATAATACACAAATCTGAATCTGATTGCCATGTATTACGTATGATTCAGTCATACCAAAGACGTTGTCTGCCATATACTGCTTGAAGTCTGTAGCTTTTCAAACTGCCTTTCAAAAGTTGAAGGGTTACAAGATGTACCGGACCTTTACAAAGCACCAATAAGTGTGCTTAGATTCCATAGTTCAGAAAACAATACGTAAGTGCCAAATACTGAGGATGGACGATGTCTAGTATATGATCAGACTGACCAATCTCAGAATATCCTTCTTCACGGATTAAGACCTCTGTTCAAACTCATTAAATAGATCAAATAATGCTGGCTTCTTGTCTGTCCTTCAATTTGCAGAGGTAACGATTCCGTAGATATCCTAAAGTATTATACTTTCTTCACTTGGGCCGAGAGCTCAGAGAATAATCAAAAGATTAATTGTTGAATAGTTGCTTCCTACATGAATCGAAGGACAACCTCAAAAATATTTCCAAACAGAAATTTGGGCCTCTGAGAAAACACTGTTAATTTGATCCCCCTAAATTGTGATATGCTGAACCTAGAACTCCGATTTGTTTGAAAGATAACCTGGCTTGGTGTGGGCTATTAGATTAGACCCTCAGCCCTCCAGATCAGGGAATATATGCCTTTTAAAAACCTTCGCTCTCTTTAGATAAGATTTAAGCCTAGTCACAGATACTATGACCAGAGATCATGCCCAGAATGAGCCCTTGATCTTTAGAGATTCTCTTTCCTTGCTAGGGCCTGAAACAAAGTTCTTAGCGATTGCTTTCTCTCTTGCTTGGGCTTGTCCTCACCTGAGCCCTGATACCATGTTAAATTTTAGATTAACATGTTCTTTGCTTAGGTCAGTGACTTCAATATTCAATGTTAGCCCATTTACCAGACCTTATCATTTCCATTAGCAATCGCATGAATCATAATTGATAGTAACTGAAGAAAGAACATAAACAATAGATCCAGAAGACAAACCAAGACAAGAGAACACAAGGATATGGCTCAAGCCAGGTCAAAACCCCAAGATGGGGAAAACCCTTGATCAATTCCTCTTACTATTAATATCAAATGTTCAGCAGAGAGAGAGTACAATAATTCAAGGTCAAGATTGACTTGCCAATGTGGAGATTCAATATCAATGTGCTTAGATACATAGCTGACTCAGCAACACAATTCTGGAGAAGACAATCTGTGCCTTCTTAGGCTTGAAACATACTGCTGTAAAAGCTTCTGTATTCTGGTGTTCTGGTTAGGGTTTGATGGCAAGCTACTACAACCATCTTTCACTGCTCCTAGACGGCCTTCCTTCTAGTTGATCTGCATACATACAAGCACCCTCACATGCTGGTATGAGTCTGGTCACAGGTAAGGGTTGTTGGCAGGCTGCTCAACACCCTTTCCTCATTTTCCAAACCTCTTCCTTGACTGCGGCCACCTTCCAAACACCTCTGCTCCAATTCGCTGTTGATCTGGGCTAGTAACAACCTCCTGTTCAAGAACTCCAAGGCATGCGGCTTCCTGTCAGTCCTTCAGCCATTTGTCCAAGGTGATCTAGGCCTGCAGCCCACCTGAAGCAGACAGCTAGGGCTGCGGCCTGCTATAGGAGAGAAAGCCCAACCAAAGATAAGCCCAAACAACATACAAATGTCCCTCATGAATGCGGCTTCCTTTTTGCTGCAATTCTGACCTGTTGTAGACACAAAACCACCCACAAAACAGTCCAAATGAATTCAAACTAGCCTTTAACAGGCTCAGCCTCCTTTCTGAGGAACTCAATACTTTAGATAGCCCAACCAAGACATCAATCTATCCCTTCTTCGCTGGAGCTTTCCTTCTTTCTGTGGCCATTTCAGAGAGAGAAATGTGTGATAGGATGTGTCCAATATGGTTGGAGGACACTTCTATTTATAGGATTTCGAGGGGTTCCACTTGAAGAATTTACCCTGAGCCGACCTTGACAATTTGCATATGTGAGGATTTAAATTCAAAAACATATTTTTCCTTGTCCAAATTTGATGATCTTTAGGTCGAATTTGGTCCTCCCGAAAAGAGGAATTTAGTGCAATAATCATCTTCATCAAATGAGATGTCCAAAGTGGAATTTTTCTTGTTGACTCTGCCGCCTACACCTACCTACAAGTCAGTGAGAAAAGCCTTCAACCCTACAAGGTATGGTTGGTGGCAAGGAACTCAGAGAAGGGGCTATCACACTAAATCCCGACTCTCTCTGTTTAAGCTATCTCCTAGGTTAGCTAAGTAGGGTGGTCCCTAATGAAAAGTTAAGTAAAAAGTAGATGTGAGATTCTAGGAGAATTGTTAGAATTAAATAGATTATTGCTTTAAGATTTATAAGCAAAAACTGATATGAGCAATAACCGTCATAAGATAAGCATGAAATACATAAACAACCAGTGCCTTCCAAGTATTTTCTCTTTAAGAAATGAAATTGTATTTTGTTTAAAACAAAAGTAGAATGCTTAAAAAATTGAAAACAAAGCAATCCTGAAATGGAGACAAAGATGACATGGAATAGTCAAAATGATAATCTACAATTAATGTACAAGAACTAGATCAAGACATCCAAGTAGAACTCCATACTTGTCCAGTTAAAACAATGCTCTAAGTAGCAAATAAAATCCTTGAAAGCACAAGTTATTGATCAAGAAAAACATTTAATATAAATTTATGTGATTTTAGTAGGCTAGAGAAAAGGAAACTCCCTCTCTCAAAATCGTTTGATGAGATCCTTGAGGGAAACCAATTGGGTCCTTCTATTTTTGATCTTGGGAGTTAGTTCGTCTATTGGAGAGCTACCCCATGCCTAAGTAAATCCTTCAACCAAATCTAAAGATCTCTATACACTTGGAAAAATATGTCAGCAATTATAAGGGATTAGATTATACAATGGAGGAGAAGGCTAGAGATTTTACCAAAAATATTCTAGTGCTCCTCTTCCTAGAGTATTTCTCTAACCCAAAACCACACAACATAGCTTGCATATGTTAATCCAAACAAGTAGCAAAATGATAACTAACATGATCCAACATACATGTAGAATGTAAAGCACAACAATTGAAATAACATCACCTCAAGAAATGGAAGGAGAACACCAACACAATAGTACCCCAAAGTCTCTTTTATTATATGAAAGATGAATACAAAATCCAGCAGAGTCTTCGCAAGCCCAACAATTCGTTCTATGATACAATATGAGAGCCCATGGCTTTATTATATAGAGAGTTGGGAACAAATCCCAATGAAGAATGATAATGACAAATGGCATTGGAGCCCATCCTAATGTAGAAGTGATTAAACAAGTGGCATGAGGTGACAATCTCAAAGAGAAATTCGAATTTGTTGAATGGAGCTCCAATGCCAAGTGTAAAAATCGAATTCTGGCAAGTGGATATCATTTTCTTCTTCCCTTGTGTGCCAAATTCGAATTTTATGATAGAATGACAAATGTATATGGGTGGTAACCCATGTGGGGACAATTTCCCACAAAAATCTCCACCAAATATTCTCCCAAATCCTCTCAAATGTGCATTAACTTCACAAATTCGAATTTCCAAGTAAACAACTTTCTCCTTTAATGCCAGAAATTCGATTTTATTTGAGCACATGTCCTTTCCTTGATTTTAGGAGTCCATATCACCTTGGGACTTCACTTGAATTCCCCTATAGTTTTCCATTTCATTTCCACAACATTTAGCATCTGTGAATATTTATTTTTCTCCATTTATTTAATTTTTGGCAATTAATTAATTGCTAGGTTCTGGATTTTAGACCTCTGTGGCTTATTTCTTTTGATTTAGTTACCGTAGAATCCACAGTAAGAACACTTTTTTGCCAACGTTACAAATCCCAACCGGGATCCATCATCAGGACCAAATGAATGCTTGATAGAAGAAGAGCTGATTAGAGGGATAAATAGTAAAGATGCGGGAAAATTAAGAAGGTCGGCTGTCATTTTTTTATTTGATGACATGTCGGCCAATTTTATTTACTATTATTTAATTACTTCATTTTATTAAATTTTTTTTTTTTTTTTTTTTTTTTTTTTTTTTTAAATTAAATTATTCTTAATATAAATTAGAAATATTATTATTATTAATATAAATTGTAATTATTATTAACATAAATTAGAATTATCATTATTAATAATATTAAGCATAAATTGCTAGATTTCCCCACTAAGCCTAGGAAAAGTGGGTTTTGAGGGTTCAAAACACATTTTTAACCCATCAAAGTGTGTCATAGTAGAAATTTGAGGGTGAGAGGTGCAAATTTCATTACTCATACCCCATACAACTTCTCTAGACATCACTTATTACATTACAAGTACAATTTTTATTGCAATTTTTGACATGCGGGAAATCTAAAAAATTAAAAAATGACTACTTAGATTTAACCAAATTCCACGATTTATTTTGTGTGATCTATTATGGTAATATACATTGACACTAGACACTAAGATGTGTTAGGGGCTCAACTTTCAAACCGTCATCCCGACTTTGGGGTAAAATGTGAGTGAAAAAACCTAGAAAATTATCTGCCTCTGAAAAAGGGGATAATTAACCAGAGAGAAAAACACTTCAAGGTGTACTCATTTGCTAATCGAGTCCCAACATCCTAGGCCTGTTACAAACTCAAAACTCATAATTACTAGTATTAGTTATTACAATTCTCTGCAGGGTGTGGAATATGGGTACAAGAAAGATGATGAGAAGATAGAAGTAGAGTAAAAAAACTCTGTTGACTCATGATATTTGATGGTACAAGTGTTCTTTGGATCATCCTTGGGCATGGAGTCTTCATATAATCATCAAGTGCCACTCCAGTGGTCAACATGGCCCTAGTTGCCAATTTTAACAATGCAAAGTTGCTTGATCTGGCTTTGTGAAGCCATTATGAACTGCTTCCCAACATTTATGTAACTGCAAGAAGATCTTCATTCTTATGGAACAAAACTCATAGTTCTTGCCAACAAAAACTGGTCCTTGTAGCTGTGCTAGACTACTTGTAGAAGCCATAAAAATATCTCGTAATACCAAAGAAAAATTCTTATTTCTTTAAATCCTTGCTAGCACAACTGTTTTTTTTTTTAAATTAATTACCAAAAAAAACCTTCATCAACAAAAAAATAGAAATAGGACCAAGCCCTTTTTATTTTTTTCCTTCATAAACACTCAATAAATAATATATATATTTTTATATAATAGCAGAAGCCCACTTTCACTTTTCTCATATCAACATTGCATCAATATAGGATATAAATACATAAATCCTTCCTCCAAATCAAAAATTATTTTACATATATTTAATACATTAAATCACTTTCAAGAATAATAATGAAATTAGTTGGGTGCTCCTTAAGCAAATTCATACAAACAATTTTTTTGAAATAAATTCACCTTGACTTTACTCGTGCGATGACCGATGGGAATGTAACCTCACACGTCTCCCAATCTATGAACAAACGACTCTTTCACATAGATTATAGTGGCCTCGATCCATGATGACAATGACTCTGTTCTCACACGAAAATAAAACTCAACAACAAATAATGGCCATTTTGACTGGCCAATCTAGCATGCGAGATTAAAACTCACAAGCACTGACTCGCTATGGTGGCCTATGCCCAGGTCTTCTTGATAGACTTGGTAGCAGTGGTTTTGCTTACAAAAACTCCAAAAAATCTCTTAGATTTGATTGTCAAACTCTTTGATTTTCAATCTGCAGTGCCTTCCACTCCGTGAAGAGGCTTATACCTGCTCTGATACCGTGATAGAAAGAATAGGCGCACTTACACTAATGAAGGCAATGCAGAAAACCTTGGGGCATTGATTTCCCTTCTCATCATTAAATAGATTTTGCAATGCAAGGAGAAATTTCTAGAATTATAAAGCACTATGAGATTCTAGAGATATCTAGAATTAATTGATTCTAAAAATATTAGTTATCGAAAAAATAGCTGGGACTCACAACTAATTGTCTCACTGCAGTTCACATGCAACTAACTGCTAACTCTAGTTAACAGGGGAGATTTCTATACTTTAGCAAACCACATCACTCTCTGTTGAAATTTCAACAAAGTTTCGGAGGGTAATCCAGGAAAGCATGGGGTATGTGGCATGATTATTGGAGTATGAATCTTGCTGTCCCACACTTCAGGGACAATGATACTAGCACATAATGAGGTGGCGATATATTGTTGGAATTTCTAAGTCTGATACGTTAGAAACCCTTCATGAACTTTACTGATTTATTCCTACCTACTTTTTCTGTAAATTAACAAGTTATTTACCATGTAAATACTGGAAATAAATACAAGTACATGCTCGACACGTTACAGATCATCAACTGAAGGAAATAGAAACAAGCACACAAGTGACACCATTGTTTTTGGATTAATGTCCCCAAAAAAAAATCAATGCGGGAAAACCGGTGCAGTTATCTGAGGGTTTGATTCATTAAGCAGTTTCAGAATACAATTTGGGTGCCAAATTCGGCTCGCCCAACAGAGAAAAATCTCGGCAATAGTACCTCCCTACTCGAAAGCAGATATTCCAGGTGAAACCTAGGATAAACACTCCGACAGCTCTACAACTCCAATCTGCCCCACGAAACCCCATCGTCAGCCTCTAGGGACTGCATCAGCCTCTCTATGGCCCAGCGTTAGCCCAACGTCACTCTAGCTTGGCCAGCGTTAGCCTTTGGAGGCACTGTGTCAGCCCTCTAGCCTTATTCATCACCCACGCTGGCCCTCTGAGGCACTACGTAGCTCCTGGCTGCCGTTGAGTGAGCCCTGGCTGGCTCTGCGTGAACCCTTGGCTGCTTCTGCGTACCTCTCTCTAGCTACTGCACTGATCCTCTCGGTGCTATCTCTGCCTCTATGCTTCTGTATTCATTGCTCCTCAGCTGCAACTCTGATCACTCTCTCAACTTTCTCAGCAAACCCAGCCCCAAAAAGTCGAAATCTTGATCTCTAGGTGTGTTCTCCAAGTGACCCTCAAGCCTCCTCTTATACTTTTCTCGTTGACAAATCAACGACCGAGATTAAATCCCTAATCAACGGTTAATATTAGATCTGGCTTGATCCATGACTTTTGGACCACTTTAACACAATTTTATATTAATTCACATTAATATTTTAATTTCCTTAAGTTTAGACTTAGGGACTCCATTAAAAATATTAATTATTTTAATATCTCCCAAACTGTTTAGAATCTGTCCAAACTTCTGGGTATTGGAGATCTCATATGCCTTAGCCTCTCCACCAATTTTCGTGGCTAAAGCACATCCGATGCTACCCAAAATCAACACTCCCTCTTAGCGAGGACTATGCTCTAGTAATAGTCCTCTCTGAGCATCACTCTGATCATCTGACGTTGGTCCCTGCCCTGATACTAGGCCTACTACCCAACATCCTCTACTACTACATCCTCTACTGCTACCCATGGCCCTGCCACTGCCACTGTTGCATCCGTACTGCAACTCCCTCTGCATCTGTGTTGCTACCCATGGCTCTGCCACTGCCACTGTTGCATTTGCACTGCAACCCCTCTCATCATGTTGTATCATGCTGCCCATAGCACTACCACTGCTAACTGCTGCATTGCAACTCAGTTACTGAGAAGTAAGTAATTGATCTCCCAACTCTAACATCTCCGTCAGGCTAGAAACACTCCTGATGCTCAAGCTCCCTCTGTCACTGACAAGTGCTCCCTCTTTGACCTCTGCGTTGCTGCAACAACTCCATGCATCTCGCACCATTGCACACCTCTCTTTGCCATCCTGCACTGGTGCAACACTCGCGTGCCTTTCGCACTGTTGCAGTGTGCTAGCCTCGTGCTGTCCTGGGAATCCTGCACTGTAGCTCCCTCTGTCGCTCCATCCGCATCCATCTCTACTGGCATTACTAGTACTGCTACTCCTCTTTGGGGCTCCCGTAGCAAGGTCTAATCCAAGAGGTTGGGTAGCTCAAGGATCCTGCCCCTCATCGCCTGTAGTTTGCCTGACTACAACTCGATGTCTCCCCACTTCCTTTGAAGTGGCACATGAGCACTCATGGCACAATCATCGTCTGTCTCCACTTCCTTTTCTGCCCTTGCTAGCGCAGCCTTGGTCTCGGAGGCCTCTCCCTTTCTCTTCTTCCTTGGACACTGGGTCGCATAATGACCCAGCTCCTCACAGTGGAAGCATTTGACCTTGGAGAGGTCCTTCTTTTTCCGTTTCTCCTGCTTTCCCTCAGATGCTAGGGCAACATCTTCCTCCTCCTCCTTCTTGATTCTGATCCCCTTGCCACTGCTTCCCGCCTTGCTCAGCCTTTTGATCTCTTCTTGGTGAAGAGTAGCCCACATTTCCTTCCAATCTAGAAGGGTCACCCTGCCCAATATGCTCTGGACAAACACCTCCTAGTCTTTTGAGACTGTGTTTAGGGTTGTTCTCACCATCAATTCTGGATTCGGCGTTGACCCTATAGAAGTCAGTTGATCCCGGATCTCCTTCAATTGACCGAGGAATGGGTCGATCTGTTCTCCCTTCTTCATCTGTATGATCGCAACTGATTTTCTAGTAGCATCTTCCTCTGCACGGAAGTATGCTAATACAACTTGGTCAGGGCCTCCCACATCTCCTGTGCCGTGTTCTTCTCGGCAATATGTGGTACTGTATGATCCTTGACCCCGTCAAGGATGATACTCTTAGCCCTCGCCATTGCATCCTTATACCTGTCGTTATCAACCGGGTCAACTGGGATAGCTATCGTCCTTAAGGCGAAGTGCTTGACATGATTTCTGTCTAGAATGGATAAGATTCTGGCTTTCCAGACTATGAAGTTTGAGGCTTCGTCCAGCTTTCCCTAGTCTCTTATCTCATTCACTGCCATCTCGCTGCTCCTCTACTTCCCTCCTGGAAGTTCTCGGTGTGACTCCCTATGCGCCTCGATTTCCCTCCTGGAAACCCCTCTGCCAATGTCGAGATGCCCCCATTCCAATCCTTACTGATCCGGATTTCTTGGCTAGAAATCCTCGGTAGCAACTCCCTCCTCCTTGGTCTTTCCCTATTAGGTACTATTCTGACTATAGTACCCCACCAGCTTCACTCTGCAACTTACCCACAACCTCCTAAACCCCAACAAACTGAAGGTTAGAGCTCCTAGGCTTTGCGCAATCCCGACACCAGCAAAATTCACACCTCCTAGCCATGGGCATCAATCCTTCTTGACTGAGAAAGATGACCGGGAACTGTGTAGGACGAGTCTGCTCCCCTCTGCCACTGCGCCGATCCTCTTCCTAGCTCAAACTTGATGATGCAAGCACCGCGTCACCCCTTCCTTGCTGCTTCTCTTGCTAGAAACAACTTCTGTCACTCGGGACAGTTGTTTTCTGCTGTTGCTACTCTATTCGGCTAATGTCCTTAGTTCTCCTGTGATCTGCAACCATGCTCTGATACCATGTTGGAATTTCTAAGTCTGACACCTTAGAAACCCTTCATGCACTTTACTGATTTATTCCTACCTACTTGTTCTGTTAATTAACAAGTTATTTACCATGTAAATACTGGAAATAAATACAA
>APFE031218639.1:73097-86847 GCA_000404065.3 Pinus taeda
AAATACAAGTACATGCTCAACACATTACAGATCATCAACTGAAGGAAATAGAAACAAGCACACAAGTGACACCGTTGTTTTTGGACTAATGTCCCCGGAAAAACCCAATGCGGGAAAACCGGTGCAACTATCTGAGGGTTTGATTTATTAAGTAGTTTCAGAATACAATCTGGGTGCCAAATTGGCTCACCCAACAGAGAAAAATCTCGGTAGTAGTACCTCTCTACTCGGAAGAAGATATTACAGCTGAAACCCTGGATAAACACTCAGGCAACTTCACAACTTCAATTTGCCCCACGAAACCCCAAGGTCAGCCTCTAGGGACTGCGTCAGCCTCTCTCTGGCCCAGCCATAGCCCAACGTCACTCTGGTTTGGCGTGCGTCAGCCTCTGGAGGCACTGCGGCAGCCCTCTAGCCCTTTGCGTCACCCACGCAGGCCCTCTAAGGCAATGCGCAGCTCCTGGCTGGCTCTGCGTGAGCCCTGGCTGGCTCTGCGTGAACCCTTGGTTGCTTTTGCATTGCTCTCTCCAGCTATTACGTTGATCCTCTCGGTGCTATCTCTGCCTCTCTGCTTCTGTATTCATTGCCTCTTAGCGGCAACTCTGATCACCCTCTCAACTTTCTCAGCAAACCCAACCTCAGAAAGTCGAAATCTTGATCTCTCGGTGTGTTCTCCAAGTGACCCTCAAGCCTCCTCTTATACTTTTCTCGTTGACAAATCAACGGCCGAGATTATGTCCGTAATCAATATCTAAGATTAGATCTGGTTTGATCCATGACTTTTGGAACACTCTAACACAGTTTTATATTAATTCACATTAATATTTTAATTTCCCTAAGTTTAGACTTAGGGACTCTATTAAAAATATTAATTATTTTAATATCTCCCAAATTGTTTAGAATCTGCCCAAACCCTCTCTAGGTATTGGAGATCTCATGTGCCTTAGTCTCTCCACCAATTTTCGTGGCTAGAGCACATCTAATGCTACCCCAAATCAACACTCCCTCTTAGAGAGGACTGTGCTCTAGTAATACTCCTCTCTGAGCATCACTCTGATCATGTGACATCGGTCCCTGCCTTGATGCTAGGCCTGCTACCCAACATCCTCTACTGCTGCATCCTCTACTGCTACCCATGGCCCTGGCACTGCCACTGCTGCATCTGTACTGCAACTCCCTCTGCATCTGTGCTGCTCCCCATGGTTTTGCCACTGCCACTGCCACTGTTGCATCTGCACTGCACCCCCTCCCATCATGCTGTATCATGCTGCCCATAGCACTACCACTGCTAACTGCTGCATTGCAACTCAGTTACTGAGAAGTAAGTAACTGATCTTGCAACTCTGACATCTACGTCAGGCTAGAAAGACTCCTGATGCTCAAGCTCTCTTTGTCACTGACAAGTGCTCCCTCTCTGACCTCTGCATTGCTGCAACAACTCCATGCATCTCGCACCATTGCACACCTCTCTGTGCCATCCTGCACTGGTGCAACACTCCCGTGCCTTTCGCACTGTTGCAGTATGCTAGCCTCGCGCTGTCTTGGGAATCCTGTACTGTAGCTCCCTATGTCGCTCCATCCGCATCCATCTATATTGACATTGCCGATACTGCTACTCCTCTTCGGGGCTCCCATAGCAAGGTCTAATCCAAGAGGCTGGGTACCTCAAGGATCTTGCCCCTCATCGCCTGTAGTCCGCCTGACTACAACTCGATGTCTCCCCACTTCCTTTGAAGTGGCACATGAGCACTCATTGCACAATCATCGTCTGCCTCCACTTCCTTCTTCGCCCTTTCTAGTGCAGCCTTGGTCTCGGAGGCCTCTGCCTTGCTCTTCTTCCTTGGACACTGGGTCGCATAATGACCCAACTCCTCACAGTGGAAGCATTTGACCTTGGAGAGGTCCTTTTTATGTTTTCCTTGCTTTCCCTCAGATGCTAGGACAACATCTTCCTCCTCCTCCTTCTTGATTCTGATCCCCTTGCCGCTGCTTCCCGCCTTGCTTAGCCTTCTGATCTCTTCTTGGCGAAGAGCAACCCACATTTCCTCCCAATCTGGAAGGGTCGCCTGCCCAATATGCTTTGGACAAACACCTCCCAGTCTTCTGAGACTGTGTTTAGGGTTGTTCTCACCATCAATTCTAGATCGGCGTTGACCCTATGGAAGTCAGCTGATCCCGGAACTCCTTCACTTGACCGAGGAATGGGTCGATCTGTTCTCCCTTCTTCATCTGTATGATTGCAGTTGATTTTCTAGTAGCATCTTCCTCTGGATGAAAGTATGCTGATACAACTTGGTCAGGGCCTCCCACATCTCCTGTGTTGTGTTCTTCTCGGTAATATGTGGTACTATATGATCCTTGACCCCGTCAAGGATGATACTCTTAGCCCTCGCCATTGCATCCTCGTACCTGTCGTTATCAGTCGGGTCAACGGGGATAGCTATCATCCTCAAGGTGAAGTGCTTGACACAATTTCTGTCTAGAACGGATAAGATTATGGCCTTCCAGACTACGAAGTTTGAGGCTCCGTCCAGCCTATTCTAGTCTCTTACCCCGTTCACTGCCATCTCGCTGCTCCTCTACTTCCCTCCTGGAAGTTCTCGATGTGACTCCCTATGAGCCTCGATTTCCCTCCTGGAAACCCCTCTGCCAATGTCGAGATGCGCCCACTCCGATCCTTACTGATCTGGATTTCTTGCCTAGAAATCCTCGGTAGCAACTCTCTTCTCCTTGGTCTTTCCCTGTTAGGTACTGTTTTGACTATAGTACCCCACCAGCGTCACTCTGCAACTTACCCACAAACTCCTAAACCCTAGCAAACTGAAGGTTAGAGCTCCTAGGCTCTGCGCAATCCCGACACTAGCAAAATTCGCACCTCCTAGCCACAGTGTCAATCCTTCTTGACTGAGAAAGATCACCAAGCACTGCATAGGTCGAGTTTGCTCCCCTCTGCCACTGCATTGATCCTCTTCCCGGCTCAAACTTGATGTTGCAAGCACTGCGTCACCCCTTCCATGCTGCTTCTCTGCTAGGAACAACTTTTGTCACTCGGGATAACTGTTTTCTGCTGTTGTTGCTCTGCTCGACTGATGTCCTCAGTTCTCCTGTGATCTGCAACCACGCTTTGATACCATGTTGGAATTTTTAAGTTTGACACGTTAGAAACCCTTCATGCACTTTACTGATTTATTTCTACCTACTTGTTCTGTTAATTAGCAGGTTATTTACCACGTAAATACTGGAAATAAATACAAGTACATGCTCAACACATTACAGATCATCAACTGAAGGAAATAGAAACAAGCACACAAGTGACACTATTGTTTTTGGACTAATGCCCCCGGAAAATCCCAATGTGGGAAAACCGGTGCAACTATCTGAGGGTTTGATTTATTAAGCAGTTTCAGAATACAATCTGGGTGCCAAATCTGGCTCACCCAACAGATAAAAATCTCAGTAGTAGTACCTCTCTACTTGGAAGAAGTTATTCTGGATGAAACCCTGGATAAACACTCCGGCAGCTCCACAGCTCCAATCTGCCCCACGAAACCCCAACGTCAGCCTCTAGGGACTGCGTCAGCCTCTAGGGAATGCGTTAGCCTCTCTCTTGCCCAACGTTAGCCCAGCGTCACTCTGGCTTGGCCTGTGTCAACCTCTGGAGGCACTGCGTCGGCCCTCTGGCCCTCTGTGTCACCCACGCTAGCCCTTTGAGGCACTGTGCAGCTCCTCGCTGCCTCTGCGTGAGCCCTGTCTGGCTTTGCGTGAAACCTTGGCTGCTTCTGCTTCCCTCTCTCCGGCTACAACGCTGATCTTCCCAGTGCTATCTCTGCCTCTCTGCTTCTGTATTCACTGCCCCTCAGCTGCAAGTTTGATCATTCTCTCAACTTTCTCAGCAAACCCAGCCCCAGAAAGTCGAAATCTTGATCTCTCGGTGCGTTCTCCAAGTGACCCTCAAGCCTCCTCTTATACTTTTCTCGTTGACAAATCAACGACCGAGATTAAGTCCCTAATCAACTGCTAAGATTAGATCTGGCTTAATCCATGACTTTTGGACCACTCTAACACAGTTTTATATTAATTCACATTAATATTTTAATTTCCTTAAGTTTAGGCTTAGGGACTCCATTAAAAATATTAATTATTTTAATATCTCCCAAATGGTTTAGAATCTGTCCAAACCCTTTCTGGGTATTGAAGATCTCATGTGCCTAAGCCTCTCCACCAATTTTCGTGGCTAGAGCACATCCGATGCTCCCCCAAATCAACGTATATCTCCACTAAAAGTGGAGAATATACCTATGTCTCTGGATGTGAAATTTGATTGTTATGTGTTTTTAAAACTTTGTGATATCTACATTGAAAGGGGTCTATCACACCAATGCATCACAGATTTTGTTTTCTTATTTTGTAGGATGTAGACGTTAGGCAGCTGGTTTGAAGATACTAAAAATTTTGATATATTGAGGAAATTGGATGCTTTGGAAGCAAATGTTGCTGTAATTATTGTAAATTACATTTTAAATGAATTACGAAATGTATGGGAAACTTGATTTAGACTGTTTAAAAGCCAAATATAGGAGGAGTCACGAATTTTCACATTATTGATTTGACAGGGTTCATTGATTGCAATTTCTAACATGACTTGCCCTATTGCTGTTTGTATTAAAGTCCATTCCATGACCTTAGAAATTATTTCTTACCATGCCATTTAAACTAATGGTATCCTCTAATACAGTGGAAACTTTAGATAGGTACCGAATTGGTAATTTGCCAGAGTTGATTTGTATTAATGTTTTCTTCGATTGCTTAGTTCTGGATTTCCTGCATCACCTCTTTTGATTAGTCAATGGAGTGTGGCTTCGGTTCTTTTCTTTTTTATGGTGTCTTGAGCATTTTCCAAGTGCAAAAAGTGGGTACTAGAAACTGTAACGATGAAGAAGATAATTTTTTCTTGTAAGTTGCTGATGTCGATGTGGAAGTTTGCTTCTGGTTATTATGTTTGTCTGACTTCAAAGAATAAGGGCATCAATGAGGACATCTATGAGGACAGGACAAATCAGTCCTAGTTAGTTTAGGCAAGAGTTTTTAGGATCTCTGTGGAGCGCTCAGTCATTGACTTGTTGCCAAATATCGTCAAGGTGACTTTCAAGGTATCATAAACCTTACAGTATCAAAATTCTCCTGGTGTAGGGGATTTTTTGACATTCATTTGGTTAATGTTGAATCTGCATTGGACTGGGGCAATGCTTTATTGGACAAGTGGGTTGTGAAGGTTGAAGAGTTGGACAACACATCGAAAGCAATGGAATGATGGACTGTGCAAGCCTCCTTAACAAAGTTATAGACCTTGTGTAATCCACATAAAATATTCCATGATAAAACATGCTTCCAGTCTCTTTCTTCAACAGATTTTGATAGCTTTTTAGTTGAAATCTTGACTGAAATTCATGCACAGCTACTCCCTGACCTGTAAAATATTCTATGGTGGTAGATGGAAGAACATATAAGAGATAGCAGGTCTGCTCAGTGCTTACAGAACAAATCTCAGTTGGCTATGGTGTGTGCACAGCCAACAACTATCTTCTTGTGCTTTTACTTAGCTAAGATTTAATTAAACCAACTAACATGCAATCCGAAATGTGAGCTAGAACAAAATAGTTTAGAACCAACAATCACTGAATTAATTGAGCTAGTGCGATACATTTATAAACTCAAATAGATGCACATGAACATAGATACGTATGGCTGTTAGGAAACCAATAATGATCATGCTGTAGTTTGAACGAGAATAGATACAAGAGCACTCATCCATCACTTGTGTCTTTCACAATGACATAGATGATTATAAATAACTATCTATGTCATGAGCTATGGTACTTGGGTCCACATCTCAAGACTCGCCCCCCAAGTATGCAAGCTTCTTACTATTTTACACTATTTCAACAGAAGTCTAAGCATGGAAGTGCAATGTAATGAAATTAACTAGTTCATTTAGTGCAATATAATCAGTTACAGTGCACAAAGTAGGGGTGTGCCAGCCATTTTGCCCAAGTGCCTTCTTTGAGTTCAACACGCAAGCAATGTTGGGTCTATTATGATCATTCTTCCTTAAAAAACATTTTAGTCAAAGTTATACACTTAGACTTGAGTTGGACTCAACTCAGACTGGGTGAGGCTGCAAATTATCACTCGGCTTGGACTGAATCAATGGATGATTTTTACTGAATAAAAAATAAGTAAAAATTTCAAAATTAACTAAAAATATATATCTATGTATATCTATACAAATACAAATAATTAGACATTAAATATGCAAGCTTGTTGTTTTTTTTTGACTGAAACTGGAGGATTTGTATTAGTAAAATCTGTGTTGAAATGACATAGCAAAAGTACAAAAAATTGAAAATACAGCCAGAATGAGGCTATCCAAAATTTCGCGCTCAGAGAGAGTATTAATCCTGACTATTGCAGGTGAATACATATATTCAAAAATGAATTTTGTAATCTCTGTAGAAGATTCCTAAAATTAGTATTAAAAAGCACTTCATTAAGAGGGACCCCTAGTATTTGAGGGGACTGATAAGCTTTGCTGCAATCTTTTGCTTCTCGTGGAGATAGAGTGTTCAAGTTAGGGAGGAATTGATTTCCTGGTGGGGATGAAGCAACATCAGAAAGCACTGGAGAGGATAGCCACTGTTGTTCACCAGTTCGTGCGGTTTGTAGTTCATCGTTAAGGATTGAAGGGCACTAATTTCATCATTCATCCTTTGGGTGGAGTGCCTATGCTGAATGAGCGTGCTAAATAGGAGTTTCACTTGAGATTCCAACCTCAAAATTCGTAGCTGGAGGCTGCATTGCTCAGTGTTGTGTAGGTCAAAATCTTCTCCCAATGGTCTGGGAATGGTCTGCATAATGAATTGCTTCCATGCACCACTATGCCAAGGCCAATACCCTAGGGGCAGACAGAGTGAATAGGAGAGACCATTGTTGCAAGAACCATCCCCCTTGTCCCCCATGCACTAGACCCTGGAACCGCGCTTTGGGCTGGATTTGCACGGTTCCTGGAATTTTGGAACCATATGTGAGGAACTGCGCTTCTTTAACACTCCCAAGGTGCTCCCTTCATGCTCCCTAATGGTAATGTTAAATTCTTAAGGTAAAAGTGACATCCTTTTACTTAAATTTTTAATATTACCATGAAATGACTCAGGATGTTTGAGAGTGGTTCCAACCTCATCGGACTTCATATGGAGAAAATATAACTTCATATCCCATTCAAAACTCAGCAGACTTTTCAAGATTTCAGGATCAATGAGATTGTGGCATTTCTTTAGATTATATCATATATGAGGGTATGTGATTGACTATTAATCAAGAGCGCCAAGCCGTTTATGTACCCTAGTGTTGGTGGTGTTGATTGTTGAAATCCTTTGTCATGGCCTTAGCGAAAATGTACCCTTCACACAAGTCAAAATCATTGATTAGGCATGTTAAGTTTTTTTCTACCATATTTTAAGGCTTGGATTAGGTAGTTTGATCAAAATTGGGCAATGTTGACTAATGTCCCTAGAGAATCGAGGTAGAGGCAAACACTGGACAAGAGCACAAGAATCTAGATTCTAGATGGTTGATGCTTGAATAATTAATCATTAAGGTACTATGGATGCCATTTCTATCTTGATTTATGTACAAGTATACATGCTTTGATATATTCTGCAATTAATTTGGCATTCTGGATGTTTTTTTTGAATATAAATGCAATAACACACACACACACACACACACACACACATAATAGATGCTTTTGGGACGCTTCACTTCTGAGGATTTTTGGAAAATGACGCTTTTGATGCTGCGCATCCAAAAAATGCACCCACTTTGTCCGCGCTTCGTGCAACATTGGGAGAGACAGGTGAACGGATCCAGGTAATGACCAATAGGAAATGTGAACCAAAATTGGAGATGTATTGAAGGGTACTCTGATTCTTATTATTATTATTATTATGCTTATCCAATTTTTAAGTCATCTCGGGATAGGTCTCTACAGGTTGGTGATATGGTGTTATTATGGGATCGCAGAAATGAGAAGCCTGACAATTATGGAGAGTTCGACAATCTATGGCTTGGGCCTTGTATTATCAAAGGGATTACTGGGAAAAATTCTTTCTGTTTGAATACTTTGGAGGGTGACCCGTGGAGCTGCCAGCGTATGGGCAGATGCTCAAACTATACTACAGGGATCACATCTGATGCCATGGGGCATCCTTTGTGTAGTATCTCTAACCCTATACTCTTAATTAGGATTTCATTTATGTCCTTAGCTTGTTTCCTTTCCTGCAGTTAATTTTATGTCTTTTCATTTTAAATATGTTAGAGTAGATTTTCTATTCCAGCAAGATGTTTCAGCCTCCATACCCCTGCCGCAGGCCCTTTAGGGCTGCCTCTCCTTGGCCGTCGACCTCTCGACCTCCCTTTCCTTAGCTGCAACCCCTTGTGGGGCCTCCTTTCCCTTTCAGCCCTCCTTCTAGGCCTTGAGGACAAGCCTAGAGGCCTTTTTCCTCTTTACCGTGGGCCTTTTTGGCCTCTGGCAATTTCGGCTTTTGTCCTCTGCGTCAGCTTTCCCGGCTGCTGTGCTGATCCTCCGACATTATCTCTACCTCTCTGCTTCTGTATTCACTGCCCCTCAGCTGCAACTCCATATCACTCTCTCAACTTTCTCAGCAAACCCAGCCCCAGAAAGTCGAAATCTTAATCTCTTGGTGTGTTCTCCAAGTGACCCTCAAGCCTCCTCTCATACTTTTCTCGTTAACAAATCAACGGCCGAGATTAAGTCCCTAATCAACAGTGAAGATTAGATCTGGCTTGGTCCATGAATTTTGGACCATTCTAACACAGCGTTATATTAATTCACATTAATATTTTATTTTGCCTAAGTTTAGACTTAAGGACTCCATTAAAAATATTAATTATTTTAGTATCTCCCAAACTATTTAGAATCCGCCCAAACCCTTTCTGGGTATTGGAGATCTCATGTGCCTTAGCCTCTCGACCAATTTTCGTGGCTAGAGCACATCCATTGCTTCCCAAAATCAACAGGGGCTTTCTTGATAAGATATATTCTCAAACCCTAACCTCAAAGACCCTCTTAGCGCTTCATAGAGAACCTATCACCTTGCTTCTAAAGCAAACAACCGATCTCATTGAGTCTCTCTCATGAATAGGCCTAGGAATCACTTCCCTATCTTATCATTGACCATATATTCTCGTGATTCCATCATACCGGGTCTCCTCCCATCTTTGAAAGTCCGTAAAGAGCAGGAAGCCTTAGCTGAGGTGATAGTGGGCCATTGCTCCATTGCTGCCCTTGACCTAGTAGTTGCTCTATAGAATCCCCTCCTAGGATGCCTGCTAGTTTGAGTGGTAGCATTTTGGCGCCATTGCTGGGGACACGAGATGTGTTTTTGTTTCCCATAAGACATATTGACATATTGATTTGTAAACTGCCGCTGATATTCCACTAGACAGTTTGTCAAAACAAATATAATAATATTATATTAAAACTCTGACAAAACTACACTATTACACTTTATTAAACTTTAAGATCCGTGGATTTCACTGAAATTAGTGCATGCATGCGAATGGAAATTATACAAAAAAGTAGAAAACGACAAAATAAACACGCACACATACAAGACACAAGATATGCTCGTCGAGAAACCCTTTCGAGAGAAAACCCAGCTGGTAGGTGAGGCCACTTCGCTCTCTTTCTTTGTCTGGAAATATGGTTGCAGGTACAAAGAAGTAATGCCTGTGGCCAGTGGGCTGCTACAATGCACAGATAAACCCAACTGGAAGGTGAGGCCGCTTCGCTCTCTTTCTCTGTCTAGAAATATGGCTGCAGGTACAAAGAAGTAATGCCTGTGGCCTATGGGCTGCTACAGTGCACAGATCCTTTGTGTGTGTCCTGGCTATCTTTGCTCAGCTACGAAACAAAATGCTCTCGAAAGAATGGAATGCCTCTTCTTCCTAGTGGCCCAGTTATAACACAACCGGATAACCTACTAGTGGTTAATTTTGACTACATCAACTCTTAACTAGAGTTACAATATAGACTCTTCTAGAGTCTTTTACATCATAATCACGTGGCTAGCCCCTTTTCCATGAATAATGGAGGTTGATGTGGCATCCTCCCTCGCTATAGGTGTGAAAACAGGAAGGTCAACTTCTAAGTGGCATAACTTTTACATATAGACTCTGATTGACGCGCTTCTTGCGTCGTTGGAAAGGTCTCTGTGTGTAGAATAAGATGAAAATATGCGCACTAGAGCGACAAAGTTTCACCCCAAAAAACGTCGTTTGATGCCTCAAAATGCTCCCGGAAGGTTTCAGTCCCCGTTTCGCCAAATTGGGTCCCGTCGGTGAAAATGGTCTCGTGAGCTGATTCCTCTGCTTTTCCACTCCAAATGCATCGAGATGGATGACAAACAATATAATGATCCAATTCGGATCACACCTCCCCATTTTAGGAAGCTTTTGCTCCCCAAAAGCCTTTACAAAATGAGGTGACGAAAATTTTCCTCCACTTCTCTGGTGTACCATTTAGCTTTGTCTGGAAGTTGTCCCTTCAACCCAATTTGCCCAAGGTCATGTTGCCCCTGTCTTGTAGTTCGGGACCTCTTCTGCAAAATTGTATGTTCTGTCAACTCTGCTTGAGTGTCTAGTGCCAAATCCTCCATAGAAGGTAGGACCTATTCCTCTTCCTGATCTAGTAGCATGGAAGGTTCATAGAGTTTCAAATTCTCTACATTCACAACTGAGTAAATGCACATATATGGTGGTAAACTGAGTCGATAGGCATTATCACCCACCTTTTCCAGTATCTCAAAAGGATCATACCTAAGAGCCTTGATTTTCTTATTAGGCCCCTGCAGCCTCTCCTTGTTCAACTGTAGCCATACTCGGTCTCCCACCTTGAATGAATTCTCTGTTATGTGCTGATCATGCCCGACCTTATACTTCTCTTGCGACTTCTGCAATGTTTCTTGTACCTGTAGATGGATCTGCCTAATCTTCTCTATAATTTTTTCAGCCCTCAAAGCATCTCCTGTAAGATCTTCCCTCACTCTTCCTTGCTGCCCATATGCAATATCCAAAGGTGAAGGTGGAAAATATCCAAAACAAGTCTCAAATGGGGATTTTCTTGTAGAAACGTGGACTGCTCTGTTATAAGAATGTTGTATATATACCATGTTTTCATCTCGGGTCTTCGGATGCTTCTGGTTGTATCCCCTTAGAAGCTGCACCAAAGTCTTGTTGACTACTTCTGTCTATCCATCTGTCTGTGGATGGAATACTGTAGATCTCTTCAACTTTGTGTCCATCTATCACATACACGAGATATACCAAAGGTTGCTGCTCAAACTCACACTTGAGATTTGCCAGCAGCTGGTGCTTCTTCAATGTTTCCAGCACCTACGTCAAATGTGAAATATGCTCCTCCTAGGTAGCACTATATACTAGTATATCATCCAGATAGACAATAACAAATGAATCTCTAAAAGGGTGCAGTATATCGTTCATTAATCTCATAAACGTAGCTGGTGCATTACATAGGCCAAATGGCATAACTAACCACTCACACAAACCTTGCTTGGTTTTGAAGTCTTCCATGTATCTTCTTCTCTGACTCGAACTTGGTGATATCCGGACTTCAAGTCCAACTTGGTGAAATACTTTGCTTGTTGCCACTGATCTAGCAACAAATCATCCATCCTGGGCAGGGGGTATCTATTCTTGAGCGTGATTTTATTGAACGCCCTGTAATTTATACACATTTGCCAAGTCCCATCTTTCTTTGGCACAATGATGATGGGTGACCCACATGCTGATGTACTCGGTCGAATGATACCTTGTTCCAATAGCCGCTACAACAGTTTCTTCACCTCGCTTCTATAATAGATTGCCTGTACAGTCCAATATTTGGCAATGGGGAGTCTGGCAATAGCTGGATCTCATGCTCCACTTCTCTCTTAGGTGGTAACCTTTTAGGTTCTTGGAACACATCCTTGTATGCCTGTAACAACTCCTCCAATTGTTGTTTCTATTTCTTAGTACACCCGTTCAGGGATGCCTTGCCTCTTATTGACTCCTCTTCGGATTGACTTCCTCTTAAAAACAATAAAACATACTTCTTGCTAGAACTGATCAATTTCTTGGCTTGGTTGGCACTTACTAGTGAAATTTTTGACTTTCCTTTGTGTGCGTTGATGATGAACGATTTTCCATCCTTGATGAGTCGGTACTGGTTAGCTCTCCTCATGAATATTGCTTCAGGCATGTACATGTATGGGCTCCCAAACAACATACATCAAGAGGTACCACATCCAGATCTACTTCATCAATAAAGACGACACTGATAGCAAATCTAATTTTGCACTATTTTGTTACCTTCAACGTTGCATCTTTATTTACCCATCCCAGTGGATATGGGTTTGGATGATCACTAACTTCCAACCCCAACTTCTTGACCAACTCTATTGCAATGAGATTCACCTGCGATCCCTTGTCAAACATTGCATCAATCTTTGTCTTCTTGACCTGTATCTTTATATGGAAGAGTTTGGTCATTTTTTTCTCTTCCTGTTGCTAAAGGCTACTCAGAGTCACCTCCTTCTGCATTGATGTACAAACGATCTTCTCATCCACGTCCGAGCTGCTTTCAACTTGGTTGATTTCTTATTATCTTTCTTCTTGTTCTTCGGGTTTAGCCCTGGATGCAACTTCCAACACTTCTCCTTTGTATGACCATCAATGTTGCAGTGGTTGCTAGGATCTTTGCATTGGCGTGCTCTGGCTGCCGTCTTTTTATCTTTTCCCCCTTTTTGCTTCTTCTTCCCCTCAAAAGCTTCCTGTTGCTTCTTTGACTTCAATCCACTTGATTGCACTCTTTTCAGGCCTATGTTCTCTAGCTACTATGCCTGTACACAAGCCTCGTCCACTGCTTTGAGCTTGAACAACATCACTTGCTCATGCAGATGGTGGTGCAAACCCCCAAATACTTGAGGAGTACATCTGGGTTCTTTGGAGAGATACTCAACATTATAACTATCTTTTTGAATTTCGTAGTGCACTCCTGCACGACTTTTGCATAAAGTAATGCCACCGGATCCACTGGTCCTTCATGTACCCAATTGGATAAAACTGTGACTTAATGAGAGTTTTGAAATCCTCCCACTTAGTCACTGGAGGTTCTCCCTCCAACCTCAGGGTTTCCATGTGGCTCTTCCACCAAGTCAGTGCATGGCCCTCTAATTTCAGCCACGTGAATGAGATATTTTGCCCTTCCTTAATCTGATGGACGTTGAAATAAACTTCCAGTCGCTGCAACCAGTGGTTCAACTTCAGAGCATTGATCTCACTGTGGTACGACTTGATATCGACTTTTGCTTCCATTTTGAATAGGGATTGATTCATGACACTCGAACTAAGTTGATGTTTTTCGGGTTCTTTCTTTGGCTGGTTCTCTGTGTCTTCCCGATCTTCCGATCCCCCTTCTGATTTGTCCTCTGCATTCAAACCCCCATCTTCTCTAAATATCCCTAGCTTATTGCTTGGGGCCACCATGAGGAGGTTTACATTGCGGTTTATATTTGCGACTTGTTGTTCAAGCCGCGAAAACCTCACCTCTGCAGGATCACGAGATTCATTTACATATTCGTCACCCATGATTAGGGTTTTACGATTTTCGGCC
>APFE031218643.1:0-17767 GCA_000404065.3 Pinus taeda
CACTAGATGCATTTATTTTAGAGTAGATGTTGATTTATAGTGCTATTTGATTGCTTGCATTAGATGCATTTCTTTTCAGTGTAGATGTTGTTTGCTAATCCTATTTGATATCTTGTATTAGACTCATTGATTTCATTGTAGAAATTTTCTTCTAATCATATCTGATTGCTAATCCAACATAGACCCATCTAAATCTTGGTCTGATGTGTGCTTGAGAAAGGGTTTTTTAATGGAATTGATCAAATAAAGATGCATTTCCATGTTTAAAAGCTCCAAGTTTCAAGGTTTAAAGTCTATGGATTTGAATATTTCAATATTCTGTGAAATTGTACATACCCACCCTCACCTTTTAGCCTTTAACTTCATATGGTTGTGTTACTCTCCACATTCAATGCACCCAATGCACACAAAAAAGCATGTGGATCACCGAAAATTTTAAAATATATCAATGCATAATTTTCATATATTAACATACAATGAATTGTATTTCTAGGCAGTTACCAGCTCAGAGACCCAATCTGCGATTGAAGTCTTGGTGACAGAGAATCCACTACTTTTTCCAATTATAGATGCGAGGAACCCTTCAAAAATCATCTTGTTCTCTGTCACTGTTGTGGTGTCCTTATCGAGAATCGAACAATATTTAGAGAATGCAATCTACCAACACAAACTAGTTAATCAACATCCTTCCATAAACAGACCAAAACAAGAAATTTTGAATTTTGTAGGATGAGATATTGATCATACATACTTCTATCCCGGTAGGAGAAATAGTAAACTTTATGGAGGAACCACGGGGGGAATTATCATCCTTAAAAATCTCCTTAAACTGCTTTATCACCTTGGCTTCAGCTTCACCATATATGTTTGTAGCTTCCCAAGCTACCTTGCCACCTCCAGTCACTTTTTTAGAGTACTAAGCTCCCGAGAGCATTAAGATGACTGTTACTTTCATAAATTTCTCATATTGACCTGCAAGTTACTGATTCCCACAACCACCTCATTTCAGACTTTTAAGAGAAGCAATATGCTTTCACAGTTCTAAGAGAAGAAAAAAATTAAGACTTCACAGGATGTAGACAATATTAATGTAGCATAATATGGCACAAAATCAAATCAAACTCCACATTCGGGAAAATAAATTGTATAAATTAAGGAAGGGGCTTTTTGAGACAGAGCTTATAGATATTATGATATCTGTAATAGATATCGAACATCTCTTTACCATTATTAAACCAAAGTTTGAAACTACAGGGTCACACATATCCATTTCCAGATGAAATTATGGTCGTAACAGGGTTGAGGAGAAACTGATGCGCACAGATGTCAAGTGGAGAGGAGAAGAATGCAACAACTGGAAACGACATGTGTATTGGTGATTTGGCTTTTTGATTGGGTTATGTGTGTTTTTCACTTATTTATTGGGTTATGGTTTAGATCATGTGCTTGATGTTTTATCCACTCATTAACTCTTGATTTTTCTTGTTTGGTAAAGTAATAAAAAATAGCAATTTTAACAAGAATTATCTGCTTTTATGAAAAGACAAAAACCTCGAATAATCAGACTTCCCTATTTTAAAGGTGGCTAGGTTAAAATTTCAACCAATTTTTTTATATAAATGAATATGAAAAAGGTTTTTTCTATTACTTCTATATTTTTTCAATAATTATGATGAAAATGTATCATGGCCAATGAAACTTCCAAAAGATATTGTTACCACCATCAAGTATACAAAACATTTTGAAGGGAAAATGATGCTATAAAACATCTTGGGTCAAAATTCATGGATGACAGATTTCTATATATCATCAATTCAAAATGATGCTTCCATGAAGAAAATTAAACATATTGAATAACAAATATTGGACAGTAATGTTACCTATCTTCATGAGTTATAGAGGAACTTGTTTTCTCCATTGCATATTCAATAACAAGGTCATTCCATTGACAAGTTTGATGGAAAAGTTTAAATAAGGATGTATTTCGACAACATGGTCATCTTGACAAGATGGGAGGTTGAGAAAATATTGAAGTTGAAAGGGAGATCTAGATAGGTACATAATTCTACGCATTTTTCACACCTTGATGAAGGTACAATGTCCTCTAATCTCTTGTGGTATGCTATATTTGTGCACATCAATTATGACAGTCTTCATGTGATGAAAAAAACGGTGCTTTTGGCTTTCTCACCATTGGTCCAAGGAACATGAAGCAATGTGAGGCTTGTATCCTTAGAAAACATGACAAGCGAGCCTTTTATAATTCCACTTCAACATTTAAAGGACATTATAACAAATTATAGTTTAAAATGCAAATTGGTTTAGATTCATATTAGTTCTAGATCCATCAAGTGTTGAAGTGGATCAAATCGATATCAAATATCAATAGATGCAAACCTTTCATCAAATTTTATACTTGGAAGAAATTTGCATCTAAAGAATTTCGATCCCTCTAAATTACATCAAGATAAATATATACTAATAATAAATAAGCACAAATAGATAAATAAAAAATAATAATAAATAAACTCAAATATTATATCTCTATGATTAAGCCATAATCTTATCTTAAACTATCAAGTCATTAAATTATATAAAATTAAATGATAATTTTTGTTGAATCATTATATTATATAAAATTAAATAATAAAAAAAATGAGAGGCATTACCCTCTGTATGAATACAATTAACATCAAATTTATATTTAAAACAATATAATTAATTTAATTTTTTGATACAATTTTTTTGATCGAAATATTACTACCATCATCAATATCAATGCAATTTCAATTAATGTGTTGCTAAAGAATACGCTATGAAACATCAAAACCCATACCTTCCTCTTTTGGGTAAATTTTCCTTTGGATCCCTCTGGGAAAAGTCCCATAAATAAAGGTATCATGTTGGAGGATAAGACTAAAAGGGTGGGATACCATTCCTCGCGAGGTGAGAAGAGCTAACATGCAAGTGGGGATAACGTGCTGTAATTGATTTTGTTACATTATTGGAAAGACCAACATATATGTAATTTAACTGTTGGATAACAAGGTGTTGTGGGATAGTTGATTTTGTTATAATTATTGGGATGTGTGTAGCATGAATGTAATTTACCAATTGGATGAAAGTAAAGAGATAGCATGCACTTTCCTAAAATAATAATGTAATTGTAAGATTTAGTTTAGTTGAATATTCCAAAGGGTGGCACAAGCGTGGAATAATGATATCCATAGGGTCACTAAGAATGATATAAATGATTCCGTGGACATAAGCGAGAGGCATCAAGAACTCTTGTTGGGGCTCATAAACAAGTGTCACAATGCATCACCTCAAACTAGTTGTCCTGTGTACGTGGAAAGTTTGTTCAATCTAAGAGTGGATGGTGGTGGAAGCCTCAACGATGACGAAATTGTTGCATTATGCACCAAATTCAACTTTGTCGTCTCAGACACGATGACATCATCCATGTAGTCGATGCGTTCTACCAGCATAAATACCCCATGGAGAAAGGAAATACAACCTAAGGTGTGGCCGTGTGGCTACTTGGTACCCCTTATAGCCCAAAAAAATACATCAAGTTGTATGGTGAAAATTGATCATTTCAAGCGTTTGCTCTGATCTCCACACGCTTTGTGATAAATATTGGTTGCTACTAGTGTCATCAAATGCTTGATTTGAACTCGATAAAAAACACTTATGACCAAGATTTGTTCCTTCCATCATCATTTTTCTATTTTATCAAAGCATTTTTTCTTTTAATTTTTGAAGAAGGTGTGGTATCAGTCAAAGACGAGCGTTGTTGCCATAGCTTTTCTCAACATGTACAATGAAGTAGTAGACAATGTTATAGTTAATCTAGTGTGATTAGAAAATTGACATGTCATGAGAGTCGGATTCTCACACTTTCAATGAAAAAAGTCAAATTATAAAGAAAATTTGGTGAGTTTCCAATGGCTCTTACCTTTCCCTGCTCTGGTTCATGCATATTCTAGAAAACATAGGTGTGAATGCAATCCAGTCCTCCCTCTTTAGCTGTGTATATTATCCCAGGCCACATCTGTACAGTTACACAAATAGTAACCATCATTCAATATTGATATCATATGCTTATACAACTTATATATATCGTCAAGCAGAGAAGAGAAGAAATAAAAATTCTACATATTTACAATTTTATAAATGGTAATCATTATTTTCCATTGATATCATTCGTATATACATTGTAAATAAGTTAACAAAACGAGAAGAGGAGAAATAGAGATTTGTATATATTTCTTATAGCAGGGGACTTCAATTTGACAACATCAATAGAGGAGAAAAGAGGAGGATTGCAAAGAGAAGAGCCGGAAATGGAGATATTCAGAGATCTTCAAGAAGAACTAAAATTGGTAGACATCCCAACTATAAATGGAACATATACGTGGAACAATAGAAGGGGAGGGAGCAGATAGATAGCCTCTCGGCTAGACAGATTCTTGGCAATAGAACACTTCATTGGCAAAGACATATTCTATGAAGCATGAATTCTTCTGTGTCGAGGGTCAGCTCACTTGCCTATTAAACTAGTAGAAATTAATCAAGGAAACCAAAACAAACCCTTTAGGTTTGAGGCATTTTGGCTAAGGGAACCAACCCTAATAGGAAAAATGAAGGAATGGTGGAAAGTGAATGAGAATGAGATAGGAGGAAGAAACTAGATGCATACCTTTCAACTTAGACTAAAATATCTAAAACGTAAGATAAAGAAATGGAACAAGGAAGAATTCGGTAACATACAGAAGGAACAGGGGATAATCCAAACAAAGATGAAGAAATTACAACAACAAATAATCAATGAGAGTAGAAGTGAAGGGCTTGCAGAAGAGGAAGGGCTGTTGATTAATAGACTAGAAGAAAGAAGACAACAAGAAGAAATCCTATGGAAACAAAAATCAAGAATCAAATGGTTAAAAGAAGGAGAAAGAAACACAAGGTTCTTCCACAAAGCAATGATACAGCACAGGCAGTAGAACAGAATCTTCTCCTTAATGGATCAACAAGGCAATTGGCTCACCCAAAAGGAAGAAATGGGTATGGGGTGGGCCGCCCAATGCAGACCCGACCCCCAAATACATATACAGTTGTTAAAAAGGAAACTATAATGTATTAAAAAAGGGAGGGGCGGGGTTTGACCACCCGACCCCTCCTCAACAAATTACCTCACTTACCAATGTGCCACAACCAACTCATTGGTTAATCCACCACATAATTGATATAAACCTCATTTGCACAGTGCGCCTAGGGAACATGGACGAACCAGGAGTGGGCACGAAACTCGAGGCAAATTTTTAATTAATTTATCTGCAGGTGGAACCATGACTGAGCGAAATTTCCAAGAGGGTGAAATTTTTGCAGTGTCCAAATTGGAAAAACTTTATGTCGATCCTACACCTCTCGACAACGTGAACCCGATGACACGGTCAATTTCCTAATCCAAGCAACAGATTTGCAGAGGACCTGGAGGATATTAAATGATGATTGGAAGTCATATGAGCTATCAGAGTAGAGAAGAACTATTGGAGCAGTATCAAAAGTTATAGGCTGTAGGAGCGAAGAGAAGCCATAGGAGTAACAAGCCAAGACAAAGCAGATCTATCACATGTGCCAAGAGTAAGAACCATGTCAGAGATATCACATGAAATATCAGAAGGAGCAAAGAGGAACACGCAGCTAGGAAAGAGACAAAATGAGGAACACATCGTCGAAGGAAGAGTGAAGAGTGTACGTAGTCATTGGAGCAAGTAAGGAAGAAAACAACGAGCACAGTTATCGGAAGAGTGGGTGTAGGAGTGTACGTGGTTGAAGGCCCATCCTAGCCGTCGATCTCATTTTCAACGCTTACATCATAGTCAACGGCAGGGGTTAAGCTTGTTGTTAACCCGTGTGCCAGTTGAAGACCCGCAGGTTCTAGATTTGATGACCTCATATATCCAAAGGATATCGGGTCACAAAATGATCAGACGTTAATCTCAAGAATGGACCCAAACTTTTATAGATCAAGGATCTATAATCCTTATCGACTCCGTAAAGGCAGTTAAGCGTTGCACAAATTCCCTGACCGATATTGTTATGAAGCATTGGATCCAACGCACCTTGATCAAATGGTGGAGGATCGACGATTGGGTTTATTGTTCAGGTGGATCAAAAACCATCAGATTAAAGATGAGATCAATGGTGGAGATGATGTGGCAGGTGGGAAAACCCATTATATGTTTTTAACTGTGTTGATATATGAAGATCAATCATGTTGATATCGGAGGACAAAGTATGTTATGGGCATGACTTGTATAAGACCTCCAGAAGCTACCATTGCGACTAAAGGAAGGACGTGGCACGTAGGATATTCAATATGGAATGAACGTGTCTTTTGAGTATTGGTGAATTCGAAGAGACAGAGGAAGCCGAAAGATCAAGTGAGTGAAAAGCAAGCCAAAGGTCATGGGTATCAGGAATATATAACAGAGAACAAGGAAAGTTTATGAGTTGGAAAAAACTGTAATAAATAGAGGAAGTTGAAGGTTTGGGAGAAGTGGAAGAAGCAGGAGGACAGAAGTAAGTCATAGGTCCAGCGGGGTTGGGAGCAGAGACTTAATACCAAACAAATCCAGACAATTTACAGTAGAGGGCTAGAGCCCTTGTGGTTGGTGCCTCAGAGCCGGAAGGATTGGTGTCCTGGGAGTTGGTGCTCCTAAATCCAAGGTTGATGCCTTGACAAGATAGGGTTGGTGCTATGGAGGTTGGATCCTCACAAAAGGGCCAAGTTGGTGCTTGGCAACTGGCTGAAGCTATATATATATCTCATACTTGATTTATTGCAAATATTATATTAATAAAAGAATTCATTCCTGTTATTTATTTCTCTGTTCTAAATGTAAATGATTTAACAAACAAAAATAACAATTGAAAATAAATACTGTTTCACCCGCCCCACTCAGTATTTCCAACAATTGGTATCAGACCTAGGCTTCTTCATATAATCCTAACATCTTGAAGAAGGATTCTGAGTCATGATGAGAAATCAAGAAGTGTCAGGAAGACCTCCTCTATTTGATGGCACAAATTTTGGTTTTTGAAAAAAAGAGAATGTCCTACTACTTAATGTCCCTTGGACCTGAAGTTTGGCATTCGGTTTTAAATGAGTACACAGTTCTTTCCACTCTTCCAACAGCTCAAGATGAAAGCAAAGCCTACATTGCAAATGCAAAAGCCTTAAACTCCATCACTAGTGGAATCACCGATTCTGAATTTACAAAAGTCATGAATTGTAACTTGGCCAAATAAGTATGGGATAAGCTAATTAGCTTATACGATGGGGACTCCAAAGTTAAGAAGGCTAAGCTTCAAACTCATAGAAGGCAATTTGAAAGTCTGAAAATGGATGATGAAGAAGATATTGCATCATACATTCTCCGAGTAGTTGAAGTAGTCAACTCTCTTAAAGGATTGGAAGAAAACATTGAAGAAAGAACTATTGTTCAAAAGGTCTCAAGATCTCTCCTAGACAGATTTGACTCCAAAGTAAGTACTATAGAAGAAATGAAGGATCTAGATACTCTTAATATGGATGAACTTCATGGAATCCTTATTGCCTATGAGATGATAAAAGGATGCCCAAGTTCCAAAGATGCAGCATTCAAGGCCTCAAAATAAAAAAAGGGGAAAGAATGGAATGCCAATAGTGATGACTCCGATGCTGAATCCGAATTGGTGCAATTTGTATGAAAATTAAAGAAAGGATCTAAGCTAAACAGTAAGTACCGTCTTATTTGTTTCAAATGTGGAAAAATAGGTCATTATGCTACAAAATGTCCCCACAAGCATGATAGTGATGGTGAGGAAAATTCTAAAAGGATGGTATACAAAAAGAAAGGGTTCAATAAGAATAATTTCTTCTCTAAGCAAGATGAGTTTGATGAAGATGAATTTGTAGTTATCAAAAAGAGATCAACAATTAACCACGTCCCTCACCACAAAGGAGGTAATGAAGATTCAGATGAATAAAATGACCATGCTGGAAGCTAAGAAGTATATTCATGGCGTTCAGAAATAATGATGATTCAGAGCTAGAAGGAAATGTAGATGAATTTTTAATAAGTGACATTGAATAAGATGAGAAATTACGAAATAAAATCATCTCTCTCAAGGTAGAAAATGAGGAAACAAAAAGAAGGGAATACCTCTTGAAGAATAAGCTAAAAGAAAAAGAAGAAGTCTGTGAAGAACGTGAAGCCGAAATAGTATCGTCGAGGAAGGAACTAGAGCAAGTCAAAAGGAGTTGGGAAAGTTCTCAAATTCTTGACACAATCCTAAATAATCAAAAACCTCGACATGACAAATCTGGGATAGGTTTTAAAGGAGAATCATCAAGTACTAAGAATAATGCAAAAATCTATGGCGACATACTTTCTAGCAACACAAAAGATGAAATATTATTTCGTCAAAGGCCCATCTCAAATCCAAATAATGAAGAGAGAGTAACTCCAAGGAAGAATGTTGGTTCAAATCATGGAAATTACAATAGGTAAAAGACATTATTTCATCAAAGGCCCATCTCAATCCAAAGAATGAAGAAAGAGTAACTCCAAGGAAGAACGTTGATTCAAATCATAGTTATTACAACAAGTACAAAACTATCATTTTTGGGCATTTTTTTTATTGTAAAAATTTTGGTCATCAAGCTAGACATTGCATGGCTCGTAAGAATGAAACACCAAAATTGAAGGATCAAACAAGCAAACCATATGGTCCCAAAGGGCAAGGACAAATGAAGACCTACAACTCTTTTGATCCCTTGGCCAAATTTGATCCAATGCGCTCATTATGTAGTGACAATGGACACAATGAACAAAATTGCCCCCTCAAAAGAAGAAAAGCAAAAAATGAGAATCCCAACACAAATAAATGTGTCCTAGCTCTATGTGCTCACAGTGATGAAAATCGTTGGTTTGTGGATAGTGGGTGCTACAGACGCATTACAGGTGACAAAAGGAAGTTTGTCTCATTGAACAAAAAGGAAGGAAATGTATCCTTTGGAAGTGGATCTGCCAAAATTGCTGGAAAAGGAACTGTTACCCTTCTTAATGGAAAAGGAAAGGCTCAAAATGATTTGCTAGTAAATGGGCTCAAACACATTCTCCTGAGTGTTAGCCAAATCTGTGATCAAGGACATAATGTTGTCTTTAGCACTAAATATTGTGAAATAAGGAACTCTTCCTCTGGGGAACTTGTGGTGAAAGGGGTTAGAACACTAGACAACATCTACATTCTAAATAAAATTCAAGAAGATAAATGTTACTTAAGTCAAACAGATGAAAGTTAGCTGTGGCACAAGAGACTTGGACATACAAGCTTCAAAAACTTGATCAATATCAGCAAGACTAATGCAGTACGGGACATCCCAAAGTTATTCAAGCCGAATCAAGGAGTATGTGGTCCATGTCAACATGGAAAGCAAACTAGAACCCGTCACAAGACCAAGGAGTTTTCAACATCAAAGTCTTTGGAGATCATCCATGCTGACTTATGTCGATCAACTAGAACTTCGGCACTTCAAGGAGAAAGGTACTTTTCTTTATTTGTTGATGACTATACTAGAATGATGTGGGTATATTTCATAAAATATAAATCCAAAGCATTTGAGTGTTTCAAGAAGTTATTCAAGCCAAATCAAGGAGTATGTGGTCCATGTCAACATGGAAAGCAAACTAGAACCAATCACAAGACCAAGGAGTTTTCTACATCAAAGCCTTTAAAGATCATCCATGCTGACTTATGTCAACCAACTAGAACTTCGGTACTTCAAGGAGAAAGGTACTTTGCTTTATTTGTTGATGACTATACTAGAATGATGTGGGTATATTTCATAAAATATAAATCCAAAGAATTTTAGTGTTTCAAGAATCTTAAATCCCTTGTAGAAAATGAAAAGGACTCTAAGATTAAATGTTTCAAAACAGATAGAGGGGGAGAATTCACACCAAAAGAATATGATGAATTCTGTAAAGTACATGGAATCGAAAGAGAACTCTCTGGTGCTAGAACACCCAAGAAAAATGGGGTAGTTGAAAGAAGGAATCGAACAGTTCAAGAAATGGCAAGAACAATGTTAATAGCAACTGACTTGTAGTCAAAATTCTGGAGAGAAGCAGTCAGAACAACTATCTATACCTTGAATCAAACTCAACTAAGAGTGTACGTAGTCATTGGAGCAAGTAAAGAAGAAAACAAAGAGCACAACTATCGGAATAGCGGGGGTAGGAGTGTACGTGGCCGAAGGCCCATCCTAGCCGTCAATCTCATTTTCAACGCTTACGTCATAGTCAACGGTGGGGGTTAAGCCTGTTGTTAACCCATGTGCTAGTTGAAGACCCACACGCAATAGATTTGATGACCTCGTATATCCAATGGATATCGGGTCACAAAATAATAGGACTATAATCTCAAGAACGGACCTGAACTTTTATAGATCAAGGATCTATAATCCTTATTGGCTCTGTAAAGGCGGTTAAGCGTCGCGCAAGTTCCCCAGCCCATATCGTTATTAACCATTGGATCCAGTGTGCCTTGATCAAACGATGGAGGATCGGTGATTGGGTTTATTGATCAGGTGGATCAACAACCGTAGGATTAAAGATGAGATCAACGGTGGAGATGATGTGGCAGGGGGGACCACCCATTATATGTTTTTAACTATGTTGATATATGAAGATCGATGACGTTGATATCAGAGAACAGAGTATGTTATGGGCACGACTTGTATAAGACCTCTGGAAGCTACCATTACGACTAAAGGAATGACGTGGCATGTAGGATCTTCAATATTGAATGAATGCATCTTTTGAGTATTGGTGGATTAGAAGAGACAGAGGAAGCCGAAAGATCAACTGAACGAAAAGGAACCCAAAGGTCAGGGTTATCAGGAATATATAATAGAGAACAAGGAAAGTTTATGAGTTAGAAAAACTATAAGAAATAGAGGAAGCCGAAGGTCTAGAGGAAGTGGAAGAAGCAGGAGGATAGAATTCAGTCATAGGTCTAACGAGGTTGGGAGCAGAGAATTACTACCAAACAGATCCAGACAATTACAGCAGAGGGCTCGAGACCTTGGGGTTGGTGCCTCAGAATTGAAAGGATTGGTGTCCTGGGAGTTGGTGCTCCTCAAGGCTGGTGCCTTGATAAGACAGGGTTGGTTCTCTAGAGGTTGGAGCCTCACAAAACGTCCAAGTTGGTGCTTGGCAATTGGTTGAAGCTATATATATATATTGTACTTGATTTATTGTAAATATTATATTAATAAAAGCATTTGTTCCTGTTATTTATTTATGTGTTCTAAATGTAAATTATTTAACAAACAAAAATAACAATTGAAAAGAAATATTGATTCACCCCCCCTCTCAGTGTTTCCAACAGGGGGAATCTAAAAATTCCTTGAGCCCGAGATTTCCACTTTGTCAGAATTCAGAAATTTGACAGTCAATTTTGCACTATTCGAACCCACAAATATGATGGTGTGTTCATATTTTTCATTTTCTCATTTCATTTTTCGACCACTTTTCTAAGTGGAGTGCAGGTGTGAGCATTCAGCATGTGAACAGTCATTCCATGAGATTCAACACAACGAGGTTGATGGTACGGTCAACTTCAGCACTTTGAAATCCTCTTCTTCAAATGGCCCCAGGATGTGAGGTATATGAAGTGTGTTCATGTACTTCTTTTTGTGATGCATTGGGCTACATAGATCCCTGTTTGAGTTTGATGTGGGATCTTGTTTCTTACTTGTTTTCATGATTCCTACTTGATGTGACGCGGAATCATTTGTGGGATGTACTTGTTGTCATGATTCATCATGTTTTGTTCAAGATCCCTTTGTCGTCATGTTGATGGGATACTCATGTTTTCACCATGTATGTTTGCATTGACATCTCTTTTATGCCATGTCGGCGGGATGCTCATTATCACCATGCATCAGTTTGTGTCATACTAATAGGAGTCCTTTTGACTGAGAGTTCCTGGAATGGAACATCTATTGGAGCCACTCCTGCGTGAGGGAATTTTCCTTGTATGATAGTGATGTCACCTCTTATGTACATCATCACTATTGACAACACTTAATGCAGTGGCCTACACCATCTTGACACCGGGGCCTGTAGACATAGTCCCTCCTGGATGAACTTCGTTATCAACGGCTTATGTTTTCATGTGTTCATGAATGTCATGTTCCTCTTGTTTACAACATGCATATGTATTCATTTATGTCTTTTAAAAAATGCAACTTAACACATCACGAAAGTAAAAGGTCTTGGAAGGGTCCTTTGTCACACCTGGACCTGGATCACCAAGTCGCGTAATACTACTAAGGTCAGTATTACAATCTATTCCGATATACCAACTAATTAGTCAAGAGAGTCCCAAAATAGTATGCGAAAAAATGGTAGACATTTTCAAAAAGTTTTTATGGCGAGGACCTAGAACGGAAAAAAAAAATTGGAACTTTTGTCATGGAGCTGGCTTGGAAAGCCCCTAAAAGAAGGAATCCTAGGACTATGAGACCCCTACATACTGAAACAAGTAATGGGAACAAAGTTGCAGTGGAGATGGATATAGGGAGGGGTTGACCTTTGGAAAAAACTATGGGAAAGGAAGTATGACATGCCTAGGTATCTCAAAGGAAAGCTGAGAAGCCATAATGACAAGAAAGGGGAAGAGAGATGGAATGTAGCCTTCAACAACAAGGATATGATCAGCAACCACAACTTCTAGGAAATCAGAGGAGGTGACAAAGCTATGTTTTGGGAAGAAGCATGGCAATAGAGAGAAAAATTAAATAGCAAGCCTCAGCTAGCAGGAATCCGCCAATACACTGATCTCCAAGGGGAAAAAACAGTGAAAACATTCTGGTGCATAGACCCAAGAGAATACTGGAGAAAGTGGAAACAAAAATAGGATTGGCCAGAAGCACCAGAAACACCCCAGTGGAAGCTATACAAAAAGGAAATGGCAACCAGGAAAATAGCAAAAAACAGAGGACTGGACATTCTAAGATGGGGCTACAGGATCAAAGGAATGTTAACAATTAAAGACGGTTATCAACTACAAGTAGAACACCTCAAGCATCAAGAAACAAATACTTGAGAAAGCATATGGAAGGAAAAAACATGGCTGAAGATCTCTTTCTTCATCTAGATCCCACACCATGGTCGTGCACTAACATGGGATCACTTGCAAAAAAAAGGGATGCAAGGTCCCTCGATGTGCGTTATGCCGAGAAAGGTAGAGACAATGGAGCACCTAACCAACGCTTGTAAATTTAGCGATAACCTGTGGAAACAACACCATCAAATTTTAGAAATCAGTGATGAGAATCCAAATAACATGGAAACAACAATAGATAACTAGCAGAAAAAGCCGTAGCAGAACACAATCCCAAACCGTGCTTGGAGACTCTCACTAGGATTTGTCCTGTGGACAATATGGAAAGAACGAAACAATCTAATCTCCAAAGAAGAAAGAAGAGCAAATGCAGAAAAATGAAACTAGATAACCCAAAATGTACGAGAGACTATATTGGTAGAGAAATGGTTCGAGGAGGATTGGAAAACTAATAAACAGGAAGAAAAGGTAATGCCATGCATGAACTTGAAATCAAGTATGCTGAACACATCTTCATGGAAGCACCATACCACCAAAGGATAGGAAGAAAACCAATTCCAAAGGCCTCTGAAAGAATTCATCAAACTAAATTTCAATGGGGCTGCAAAATGGAACCCTGGTGAGGCTGGGATAGGAGGATTAATAGAGATGACAGGGGTAAGACACTTAGAGTCTATGCTATGGACTATGGCAACGCGACAAATAATGAAGCAGAGCTTCATGCCTTGAAAAGAGGGATATAAATTGCGATAAGAGAGCGATTTCAAAAGCTACAGGTAGAAGGAGACTCAAAAATGGTGATCGAAATGGTGAAGAAGCTACAACAAGGAACACAATGGGAGAATATCAGCCAAAGCTGGAGAACTGCATGGCTGGGCCAAGAGATGAGTAAGCTAATCAGACAAATAGACTACATCATCCCTACACATGTCTGAAGGATGGGCAATGTGGCAGCAAATAATTTGGCAAATTGGGGATGCGACCTGTTAGGATTCCAAGAAAATCTCTTAGGTTGTAGCTCAGAGATGCCTGGTAACATATAAATTCAACTATTCTTAGAAGCTAGATTCTCAGCCAAAAACCGGTCATTTCCTATTGTTGCTTCTTCTGTCTATCCATCCTCTGAATTTGTACCCATGCAGTTTATGTCAAGCATTTTCCAGTTTTCTTCAGCCATCAACTGAGCAAGGCCCTGGCCCTTGACAAGCTTGGTGGGCTTCAATTCTATGTTGAATTCAATAAGATTTGCAATCCACTTAGCCCTTCCTCCATCAACATGTGGCTACGTTAGGACATCCTTTAATGAAGCAGAGGGTACATATGCAATTACCTTGGAGTGCAAAATGTATATTCGGAAAGCTTTTAAAGGTTTGATAAGCGAATAGGCCTCTTTTTCGATAATATCATACCTTAGTTCAACATCCCTTAAGGTTTTGCTGAAAAATGCATTGGATGCTCTGAATCCTCATCATCTTTCTGCAATAAGACTGCTGCAAGGGTGTCACCAGAAGCAAAGGAGAAGAAATGGAACTCCTTTCTATAGTCTGGGTTGATCAAAGTGGGGGCTTCCATAATAGCTCTTTTGATGGCTTCAAAAGATCTTCTTGCTGCATCAGTCCATTTCATCTCTAATCCCTTTTTCAACATAGAGGTGATGTGTTTTACCAATTCTGCAAAATTAAGAATAAACCTCCTTCCAAAATTTATTTTGCCCAAAAAGGATTGGATGTCCTTTTTTTTTTTATCTTGGGACATACAAGGTCTATATCGCTTTCACTCTCTCTGGGTCAATCCTAACAACTGCAGCAGAAACGATGTGTCCTAGAAGTTTGCCCTCTTCTAAAGCGAACTGTGACTCCTTAGGATTTACTGATATTCCAAACTTTCTGCACTTCAGAAACACTTTCTTCAAATGCTGCAAATGATCTTGATGGCTGTTGGAGTATACTGTTATATCATCCAGGGAGACGAGGACAAGATTATCCTTCTCTCCTACAAATGCTATATCCATGGCTCTATGAAAGGTAGCCCCAACATTCTTCATTCCAAAGGGCATCTTGGAGTACATAAAAGTGCCCCAAGGAGTGGTGAAAGTAGTATTTTCTTGGTCATCTGGATGTACATCAACTTGGTTATACCCTCAAAATCCATCTAGGAAAGACATAACTTTGGCCGCTAAGACTTTATGTAGCAAATGTTTCATCTTTGGTAGGGGATAGTTGTCCTTTCTGGAACATTTGTTCAAGTTCCTGAAATCGACACACAACCTGATTTCTCCACTTTTCCTCCTCACCACTACCAAGTTGGCTACCCACTTTGAATACCTCAGAGGAACTATGATTTTGGCAGCCAACAACTTCTTGATTTCTTTTTCAATCAGAGGGAGGAGCAAAGGATTAATGGGTCTCAGCTTCTGTTTGAAAGGAATGGTGTCTTTCTCCAATGGGATCTTATGTTGGATGATATTTTTGTCATAAGTTTTAAGGTCACTGTATTCCTAGGCAAAGACATCAACAAATTGCTTCATTAAGGTGCAGTACTCAGAACTTTGGGCAGCAGACAAATGGGTGGACAGATTTATATACTTTAGATGATTTGGACTCCCTATGTTATGCCTATGGACTGCAGACTGATCTTATTTTTGGGCAATCTTATGAGGCACATCGTTATGGTCAAAAAGCTTCTCTAGAGGCACTAGCCCTTTAGGTATATGATTGCTTGGTAACTGAACAACGATGTTTTGGCCAATTCTGTTCCTTAGCAGGGGCTTGGGACATTCCTCCAAGGTTTCATTCTCTTGATCAATTTGCATTTTAGAGAATTCATCAATGACTTGCAGAAACCTATTTACTTCATCATCATCCTCAAAGACTTTCTAGTGCTGGACATTATCAAACAAGGATGGTCTATATTTTATCTAGACTTGATAAGACAAGCTAGGGGGCATGGGAGGGATGAACATGCTAGCAGACGTAGCAAGGGAATCAACAAGCTGATTTTTTACTCTAGGAATATATGAGATACAAAAGCTATTGAAAGAGTCTTTGAGCCTCCATACCTCATCTCTGTACGCTTTCAGCCTTGGATGCCTTTCTTGGAAAGTTTTGTTCACTTGTTGAATGATGAGATCAACGTCTCGAAACACCTTTATGTCTCTGATTCCTATGTCTTTGGCAACGTTTAAGCCCAATATCACAGCCTCATACTCTGCTATATTGTTGGTGACCTGAAAAGTTAGTTTAAAAGACATATGTGTGCTTTCTTGTTTTGGAGACACCAGCACCACTCTTGCTCCTGCAGTTTCCTTTGAACAGGCTCCATCGAAGAACATATCCAAAGCCTGTGTCCCTTCTTTTTCCATGGCCTAGCCTACTGGTTTCTTGAGCTGCACTGAGGCCCTATGGGGTTCTTATATTTGGAGAATACATGCTCCAAAATTAGTGTCCACAATGTAAATGGGATGATTAGTGGGATTCTTCTCATCACTAATGATATAGGCCAGTTGGGCTTCCCTGTATAGTCTTCTGCTTTCTCCTTCAAAAAGTGGGATAGTGGCATACGACAAGTCATTTTGCAAGGTCCCACCCAACCTCTTAATCCACCCTCTGGAAAGTAGCATACCAAACTTAGGGGGAACATCTACTACCACAATATCCATCATCATGCTCTTCATGGGCAGCTGAGTTATGGTGATAGCTAAGTGTTTGATTAACCCTAGACATTTCACCTTCCTCGAATCAAAGGAGAAAAATTCATGATAAGGTCGGGTAATATCAGGGCCTAATTCTTCCATGACAGCTTTGGGCAGCAAAATATGGCTGGCACCTGTGTCCAATAGACAGTTGTGGAGGATTTTGTCATGAATGGTGAAGGAGACATAAAATGATGGGGAATTGTCATCATCAGGTTCAGTCATTGGGCTAAGCACAACTGCAGGTTTATCATCTTATAAATTCACATAGTCATGAGATGTTTGTGAGGCTTTCAGCTCAAGTGCATCAAGGATGGGCTTCTTAAAGACCTCACCCTTTACAAGTTCGGTCAGAGGTACATATATTTTTTAATTTCTGGACTTCTGATTCAAAGCTGAAAGGGGAAGGGGACTTGTCAGGGCCTCTTACCTCTGGAGCGGGTGTTTTGCGGATGATGGGATCAGCTGTCGGTCGCTTCTTCTTGCTGATCTACTGCTCTGTGGGGACAACAACTCTTTGGGTAGGATTATCTTTGACATTACTTGTTCTTGACCTTAAGTTGTATCTTTGTTGGTCTTCAGTGTGTAGAATAGCGTCCCTGTCCCACTCTTGACTAGTCTAGTCCCTGAGTAATGACTCTTCGTAGGTAGCTAATGTCAAAAAGGCAACACTGCCCTTGTCTTCCATGCAGTGAATCTCAACCTCTTCATCAAACTGCTCGTCCTCCATGACTACGTTCTGGAAAGGAGTCTTAACCCTTTGTTCTTCACTAGCCTCTTTGTCCCTCTAAATGATCTGCAACTGTTCGTTTGCTCTTCTGAATGGATTTGGATTTCTAGGAGCAAATGTATATAGAAGCCTTGCTTTCCCAGAACTCTGCTCAACCTTCA
>APFE031218648.1:1157-45391 GCA_000404065.3 Pinus taeda
GTGTGTTTAGAGAAGGATTGTTCTTGTTTGGTTTGTTTGTCACTAGAGAGTCTTAGACTCCTAGGGAGGTTAGGTTTGTCCGCAAACATAACTCTTTCCGCATGACAGCTTTGTATCTGATAAACAAACACAATGGGTCAAGTGGTTACCTCTAGTTGAATGGTGGTATAACACTTCCTTCCATACTGTAGCAAAATGACCCCATTTATTGCACTTTATGGATATTATCCACAATCCATCACAACATATTTAAGAGAAAATTCTAAGGTTTAAGCAATGGAAGATCACATCAAGCATCAACAACAAGTTCTCCAACTCTTAAAGATAAACTCACTTTAACGTAGAATCAAATGAAACAACACGTAGATTAACATCACAATGAAAGAAGTTTTGATGCAGGTGACTGGGTATTTTTATGGCTACAACCATACAAACAAACGTCCCTCAAGCAAGCTAAGAAGGTGTTGTAGTGGCTACAACCACCCTCCAAAATTTTACCTTTGCTTCATTTTGGAGCCTCCCTCCTTAAATATTAGCAGTGTGTCTTGCAGTATCCAGGTACTTGTGTTTTCATTTGAATTTATCTTTTGCTTTAAAACTTGTGTTCGCTTACTTGCTTTGTTATCTAACCAAAATTTGATCCCTCATGACTTGGTTGCATCCGGTTCTTGCACTGTGCCTTGGAAAATTGCACATTACTAGAGGGAAGCCAACCTTGCTCTCAAGAATTGCGTAGTGCAACCCAACAGTGAGCCTTGCTCTCAATAATTGCGCAATGCAACCCAACAATGAGCTAGGTGGAAGCTTATCTTGAGCTAGGAAACTGGGCAAAGCAGTCCAAGCTAGCAAATGAGCCTTTAGCTCCATAATTATGCAGAGCCACATGACAACCCGCCTTCAGGTGAGAAATTGCATAGAGCTTGAGAGGAAACCTGAAGCTACTCAGCCCAGAAATTTCTTAGAACCTACCATGCTCAGAAATTGCTCAGTGCATGAACTAGAGAGTTGCCTGGTCCTTCCCAGAACTGTGTAATATTTCCAGGAAGTGCATGGAAATTTTCTCGAAAAGTAAGAAGTTGAGAGGAAATGCATCCCTAGGAAGTAGGGATCTATTATTAGCTTCACGAAGGTGACACATTACTATCTTTAGAATTTTCTGCCAAGTGTCATTGTTGTCCTTAATCTCAAGCATATGCATCATGAACTCCATTTTGCTAAAACCTATGTAATGGACACCTCTAGAGCTCACTTATACATTCTATCATCAAGCCTGAGCCTCCTTAGGAGATCAAGGAGCCTTCGAAGCATTGTCATCACTTTTCGGGGTGATTTTTTCCTTTATCGCCTTATGCCGCTTTTTCTGTTGCTTCTGCTTGTTTAGCTTGTGAGAGTGTTGTTTCATTCATTTTTTTGAATGGCCACTGGCATTTTAACTTGTATAAGTGTTGTTTCAAGTTATTCATTGCCTTCCCCAAGTGTCACATGAGCTTTCCTATTTTTGCACCAACGGTTGCCGTTGCGGCGACTCCCTTCACATGCTTCATGTTCCTTTAGTTTTATCTATTGTTTCACTTGTTTTACATGTACACATCTACTCTTAGTCAAATTTGAACTCAACATCACACCATCCTTCAGATTTGCTTGTTGGCACTCTCCCCATGAATAGGTCTGGGCTCCCCTTGCCCGAATCTCACACCTCACTGCATGCAATGCACAATCTAGCAGCTCAAGGCCTCTAGCTTGGCTTCTGGAATTGCACAAAGGTTGTCTTGGGCTAGCTTGCACAGTTCCAGGAGCTAGTCTCCCAGCTTGGTCACTGAGACTATGCAATGCACAGTCTCTCCCAAGCCTTGTCCCAGACTGAACTGTGCATTGCACAGTTCTAGTCATCAAGCTTCTTCACTGACTGCTGGGACTGCATAGTGCACAGTTCCCACTATAAATCAGTCACTCCTATCAGTTAAAATTGCGCAATTCCACTCGTTAGATACCCTCATTGCGGCTCGATCATGTTGCGAAGTTAGATTTGTAAGAGCTAATGTTTGCTTGCCATGAGTGTTTTTTCTATCCCACAGGGTCCACACTCATGAAGCACTTCTCTCTAGCAGTCATTATACCATGGCACGAAAGAGAGCTATTTCAAGAGAGACCATCAAAAGCAGTACTTTGGAAGTACTTGCTAGTTTACTTGCCAATATATGCATATGCCCAATTGTTTATAGAAAATGAGTCCACACTAACATGGTAGCAAGACTAGCAACAGTGGTAGAAGGAAGCAATCCAGTACATGATCATGGAAAGAGGAGATTGTTGACATAACATAGGGAGAACAAAGATGCAGAGAGAGAGGACATTCAATCTTCATGCAGGCAGTTTTGACAACAAAAGCAAAAGGAAGCAAAGGACACAGGAAACAGAGCGAAGGAAGAGAGAAAACCAGAGCTTGCATGTAGTAGAACTGAGATCACAACAAGCATAACAAGAGTCAAAGGAAGAACAAGAGCTAAGAAGCAGAAACGGGAAGAAGAACAAAGGCAAGGCACAATGACGAAGTGAACAACGCTAATACAGGTTGATAAGTCACAACAACCAACAGCTGAGGAAGAGAGTGAACAGATGCAGGTTCCCTCACCAAAGATAAGCACGAGAACCAAGTCCGGTTAGAGGTCGATAGGTATATGGAGCAGTTGATGTGTAAGGCCACTAGTGATGACTTGCAGCTGAGTGCAGACAACATGTATAAGTACATTAGTGGTCCAGCCACACTCATGAAAATGTTTCACATGCTTCAGGATGAGATGAACACAAGTTACAAGACCACATGCTCGGATGCCATGGAGGCAAGGGTCTTCTTTCAGTAAGACATCATTAAGGAGTTTGGGAACATCATAGTACAATACCAAGCTTGGCATTAGTACATGACCGAGAAACATCAAGTGGATGTTGCCGAGTTGGCATTTCCCCAAACCTTAGAGTCATAGTGTTTTGGGCTGTCTCTAGCCTATTTTGCCTCACATGGGTACATGTGGAAAATGTGTATTATTTGTAATTGGGTTGTAAGTGAAATTCCAAGTGTCATTAGTGGAATGTGAACATTCACTATGTAATGTAAAGAGTTATTTGTAAAGAAGTTAAAGAGTCATGAGGGTGGTCAAAGAGTCACAAAGGGGAATGTCAAGGGTCACCCCACCCTTTGTTATAAATAAAATGTCATAACTCATAGAAGAGGCTTTTGGGAGCCAAGATTTTGGCTAAGCATTGCTTAAAGAAGGCTTGGAGAGTATTTTGATGAGCGTTGGCTTCTCCAAAGCAGAGAGCGAGTACATCTCTTTGGAGGAGCAGGCAGTGTTGACTATAATTTCCCACTATTGGGGCTAGTGGCTGTCAATGGTATATGTAAGGATGGAACTTTCACTTAATAATATAATTGAGCCAACACATTTTCATGCATATGTTGTTATTGTAGTTTGACTATTCTGGTTACTTTAACAATGTTCTTATTTAAATTATGAATTTGTGTATGAACTATTTTGTATGAAATTGTATGAATCTTATTGGAGACGCGTTGTTGTGTTAACCTATCACTTTGGATTGTGGACTATTCTGCTTCCAACCTATGATGTCATTCCGCTTGTGTGTTCCTTTCAGGCTGCGTATTGTTATAGGCTTCTAAGGGACACACTTCCTTTTCCCCTTTGTGTGTTAGAACCCCCATGCATCTCACTTGACTCGCTGCAAGGCCACACACTTGCTTCTGACAAAGCTATCATACTTACCTTTACGCACTACCACAGTTAAGGCACTGCTGTACTACCCATTGCTAGGACTCCTACTCCGAAAGGTCTGAGGTCTAGTTGGCACTTCTTATCGGGGAGATCCCTTGACATGTTGGCGGGTGTAGCACTGTCAACAAAAGGATAATAAATTATCACTCAAGTACTATGGTCCTTACAAGGTGTTTCAAAAGATTGGTACTATGGCATACAAATTTGAGCTTCCTACATCTTACCGAGTACACCTAATTTACCATGTTTCATGCTTAAAAAAGGTTATCGGTGACAAGCTCCCAGTTCAAACCGTGTTGCCAGAACTTGATGAAGAAGGAAAAATCATATTTGATCCTGAAGTAGTCATGGAAACAAGAACTTGATAACTATGGAATCAATTAATTTTAGAGTATCACATTAAGTGGAAGAACTTACTCACTAAATATTCCACATGGGAGGATGATAATTTTATACACAAGCATTCGAAACTGCTCAAGTGTTGAGGAAAACAATTTTTTAAAGGAGAGGGGAATGCTAGGTCCCTAGAATATTTGTGTATCCCCATTATTGTTATTATTAGTGTAGCCCCCTATTGTTATTGTTGTGCCCATGTGTCCCCCATACTGGTATTGTTGTGCCCCATAGAAGCCCACTATTTTTATTGTTGTGCCCTTACATTATTATTTGTTATGTAGGCTATGATTATATTGTGACCCCTTAGACTCCTATATATACCAAGGAGGTCTTATCATTTATACCATACAAGAATTGTTCATTTATGTAATGTAAAGGAGGTTTCTGTCTCAAAGAGGATAATTTTAAAGTCGTTGATCTATCTTTTATTCTATTTTTGTGAGTTGGTAGCAAGTTGCATGTGTGATATCTTTGTCGATTTCTAGATGCATGGTATATGCATGCGATTCTCTGGTTATGTGGTTTCATTGGCATGGAGATTTGCCTAGAGTGACAATGGTTTTAGCCTTGCCTTGCTATTTCTTGGATAGCCATGGTGCTATGGGTTTCCACTTTTCTAAAGCCCTAAAATTTGTGGGTTGAGTTATTAGTTCCTAGAGCCCTAGACAACTAGGGTAGGGATTGATCTAGTTGATTTTAATGATTTTCGAACAATAGAGGTGGAATCATTGTGGATGAGGGTTGAGGTGGTTTCACCTCTGGAAGCCCTGATTTGCTTTATTCCATGGGATATTACATTCATGCTTGGAATAAGGTGCGAGGGTGATTGGTTGAAAGAGAGATTTGGTTCAACCCAATCTATGGCCGGGTGGTATGTCAAAGTCCTTGACTTGGTTGACATTTTCATATGTTAATAAGAGATATTTTCCCATTATGATTTATGAGCACTTGTGCTGGTTATCATGTTGACATTATGGTTGAATTTCCATGGTTTCATTATTGGTTATTTGCTGATTATATGATGGATGCTATCTATGGCTCTTTTCATTATTTGTTAAGTTATTGAATGGTTGATGTATATATCAAATAACAAGTGCTGTTGCAACTAGCTAGAGAAGGTTTAGAGCCTTCTTGGTGATTCTGAGATGAAGGATATTAATTTATGATCAAATATTCATTCATGACTTGTAGCTTACATGTTTACCATATGTTTGATGAAATGTCTGTTATGGATTAGGAAGGCTAGGTCAAGTTCTTGCTTCAAGTTTGAATTTTTGGCATTGTCGTCATGTAAATTACAATTATGGAAAGTTTCAGGCAATATTGGGCAATGGTTTAGAGGTTAACCTGAAAAGGTGGCACAAATCGAGACCACATGCTAATAATTGAAGGATTTAGGTCATAAACGCATGAAAGTAGGCCTATGCATGCGGTTGGAGGCCACCGTACCCTTGCCTTGTTATGCATGTGGTTGGGGTGCTAGGTCAGAGAAAAAGGTTCGAGCTCAGAGATTGATCACCTGGGGTGGTTTTTCAACTCCTAAGTGATCTGTAGTCCCTGTAGGACGTTAGTATGTGTTCTGGTTTGTAGGCCCCACTTCCATAACTAGAACTTGGAGGTCAGGTCATGTCATAGTGACACTCGTCTCATGTTTACCCTGGCAAGCTTGTGAATTTGGGTAAATGTGGGAGGGTTGGTTACATATGACCATGAGGTACATTAGGCATTATTTAATTTGAAGTGCTTACATTCAATGTTTTATCTATCCAAATAAAGATCATGGGTTGAAATCAAATAATGGATCATGGTGTTTAGGAGTTAGACTTGTTGGCTTATTTCACCTTGGTGTTCATCTTTTCCTATTAGTCCAATGTAACCACTCTGGAGTCTTTCTTTCATTGTAACTTAGGAGGGGAATGGATAGGAGGCCTTGATAGAGGTAGCATGTCCACATCCTTCCATAATTAACACTTGCTATTTATCCCTGATCTTTTATCCATTATTTTGTTAGTTGCTACCAGTCACTCATATTGGTTTCCCATTTTTGTCATCCTATGAGAAGAGGTGCTTGGAAATGTCCGAAGGTTGATGCAATTTCAATAAGAAAGAAATTAGAAGCATATGTCAATTGTAAAAATGCTAGGTAGTGGATGAATATTGATTAAAGTTGAGTTAATTGAGCTCTACCCCATCAATTGAGACCATCGCCCTAGTCCCATGCATATCATGTGTATCAAAGTAAAAGAGGCTTAAAGAAAACATCTCATTCCCTATGAGCAATGAACAACCCATTTAAAATGGGGCGATTGAAATGTAATCAATGAAATCATGCTAAGAAAGTGAAATAAAAATAAAGAAAAAGGTTAAGTAAAGGGTGGAAAAAATAATGTTGAGGAAACATCAACTCAAATAATGCAAGCAATCCCTCCATAAAGTCACTCATAGATGATAGTCTTGCGTAACCCATGTATAAGACTATGGAACCTCTCATGAATTATACTCTAGATGATATCACTTATCACTCACACCTATTGATTGAAGGGTTGGCCTAGGAATTGTTCCTTTGCATAATGTTGAGAGCATCTAATAGGGGCATCCGATGATCCTCCCATACCTAAATATAATGACTCATATAAGGTAGTAAGCTAGAATGAAGTGTGAATAAGTGACTTGGTGTGATTTACTTACATGGATTTAACATTGAATATGGTCCACTTTTTACATTTAAAGGACTCTTATGTCTATGCTAGTTGATCTTACTAGATTCCTTGAGCTTGTATTTGATGACGATACATACATGATCATGGTCCTTCAGAGGATATTCATGATACTCTTTTTACTTGATGACTATACACCCTTTGGGAGGGATTTCCACTCCACCTTGGATGTGACACCTTTCCTCATGTCATAGCATCCCTTGATTGACATTAGGCTCACTCTTGATTTGTATCATCATGATGATGAAACATCTCTTTCGAAAGGTCACGACACCTTTTGGATGGTGATGTCATACCCTAGCATGAGGACATCTCATCTTGCACTACTACATTTGGTGCCTATGTTCAATGAGGAGTCATGATGATATGATAAATTTGATTGTACTGTCACGAATTACTAAGTAATTATTAAAATTTTGTTATTTTTTTTTCTTGTAATGCCCTGGTGTTCATTAGATTTTTGATCACAGGTGATTGTTCTAAAGTTGTGACACCTCTTCGACAGTTTGCAATAAATGCATCTAATACTAATCCAAGTACATATGGGAACTCTTCATGAAATTTCAACAAAGTTACCATATCATGGGTGCTTTTGGTCCCTAGGGCCTTAATCATGCTTGTTAAAGGGACTAAAAATTTCCATAGAGGCTTATTATGCTCGCTAAGGTGCCTAATATACATGTTGAGGGATTAGTGTGCTACGAGAGGGTGCATTTCCACTCATGTTTTCGCATCACAATGGTGACATGTTGCAATAGGTATCATAAGTATGAAGTGAGGAGAATTATGTAATATGACTTGATAAGCCCTTAATAACATCAAAGAAAACCATGTTTGATCATTAAAACTCCTAAAAATATGTGAGGGGCTTGATACAAGCCTACTTAAGCTTAAGTGCATTATCAAGAGCTATCTGTTAAGGCACTATTATAATTTGTATAGACAAAATAGTTCATAATCATTGTGGTTTATTTAATAACACAATTGATAAATAACAAAATAACAAAAGGGCTTGGCATATTCATGTCATTCCATACCGTGAGTTGCAAGAGGTCACATTTTGATTGATAGTGGGTCAAAATATTACGTTTTGACACCACTCAAACTTTGGTCCAATATCGCTTTTTCTTACACGCAATATGTTTTCCCATTCCCTCACATAATTTTCTAAACTTTTCCCAAAATGAACATAAAAGTGCAAAAACCTTCATGCTTAGGTGCAATGTAAATCTCTTTACGTCTCTCCAAAGCTACTTTGTAATCGTCGCTGGAGCCAAGCCTTTTATAACACCATGCTGGAAAAATCCCTTCATATGACCGAGCTATATAACCTAGGTCCCCTAGCCTTTTTATTGTGCACAACCTTCAATTTCCCAGGACAACTCAACAATTACTTGATGCACACCTTATGCACCCGGGACCCGCTCCCTGTGTTTTCTATTGGACATTCAATTCCCACTTTCCACATGACACTGGAACCACGCCAGCTTGACCATTCCTTTGAGTGCACATAACTCTTCTTCTGGGATTTCCCTTCTGGGCGGTGTCAGCGGAACATGTAATTGCTTATCAGTTTTTGTTGTCCAACGTGCAAGATCCAGATCACCCTGGCCTATTCCACATCACCAAACCTCCATGTCATCCTGGCCTACATCACCCCAAAGCTCTCCAATGGTGCACAAAAAATTAACCTCCGGGACACGTAAACTTCTTCTGCTGGTCTCGTCAACCAATGCACTAACTTCACTTCTCCACGTCAACCCGGTTACAAGGGAGATGTTCTAATGAGCTTGCTTCAACAGAGACTTCAACACAAATTCTCGCACTTTTGTTCTTTTGGATTTTTGGATTCCATTGTTTCCACAGTGCCTCTCTTATCTCTGGTTCAAAATAAACTGATTTTTCCACATGTTTAACAACGCTACAAAACCTCAGTCCTCTGCTCTCGACTTTCCTCTCCCCAATCTACATACATTACATGCTTTGGAATACATATTTACATAAGGGCTTGTAAAACTATAATTTGGTTCATATCCACTAATTATTCAACAAATTCTTATTTCTAGATCTTCTAGATCCACAGATCTTTCAAGAGATTTAACTAACTCTAAAATATCTCTAGCTTACTCAAATATTCTCAAGATCTCTTCTTAGAAGTAGATTTGATTACAATATTGCTCAATCTCATCACTCATGTACAATTCTTCTAACAACATAGGAAAACGTTATTTTATATAAATAATTAAATCCAATTTAGCGAACCAAATCCCTTGGTAAATGAAAACCCTAGGTCTAGTCAAAAGGGATTTTGACTTGGAGGTAAGATGCTCCTACATCACCAAGTCTAATGGAAGCGTAGAGGATTTTCATTGATGGAGTGTGGTTTAGAGTTATAATGGATAGAAGTAGACTTCATTATATTATACCTATGTCAGAAAGGGCTATTTTAGAATTAATTATATTACTAGATAACTAAGAGAGGATAGATGAGGATGAATTAGGAAATCTTTTCAATTCATTAGTTTTCCTTTTAATGTGGTTCACAGACACTGTGTGATCGCTACATCCACGAAAATTTAATTCATTAGTTACTAAAGAGAATGATTTTTTTATTATTATTATCAAAAGTACTACCAGTAATCTGAATAGAGACGATGGATGTAAAATTAGCAATTGTTGGATCCCTACCCTTTCTTCTTAGGTTCTATTTCTCTGGTTGTTTTGTCTTTTATCCTTGACCTGCACCCCCCGCCTCCTCTCCTTTGTTACCTGTTATTATTTTCCCTTTTTCCTGCCTTGTGATTTTAGCTGTTTTTATTTTTATTTATATTTCATTTTTAATTTTTGATTTATTATTATTTATATATAATGCACATATTTTATCTCCCTAATCATTCCATTCTTTAATTTTTGATTATACAGTCTTTTGAATTCTATTTTTTGTGTCAATTTCTTTATTTTCCTTAAATAAATAAATAAACTCTTAATATTTTAGTTTCATGTTATCCTCTCATTGATTTAGTCTCTTTCACTTTTTAAATAATTCTTGACTTTTTCCTCTCCATATATATATATGTGTGTGTGTGTGTGTGTGTGTGTGTGTGTGTATGATAACAATTAAAAATTTATTTGGGTTCTGTTATCTCTTAGAGGAAACCTTGGTTGCGGGAAAACCTCTAAGGTAACCTCTAGCCTCTTTGATGTTGAAAGCCAACCCTTCAACTTGAAGAGGGATCTCCCCTTAAAACACAACTACTTTAGGTCACTATAGTAGTAGGTTTTACTTTAAGCTCTATGGCGAGATTTGTCTACGGAATGATGAAATTTGGCTGGGTTGTATAGAAAATAAACCATTGGGCATGGAGTATAGGCTTATGAGATGATGCTACAGATTTAATGAGAAAGACACAAAAAGTAGGGTAGTAATAACTCTGAAAATTTGAGAAATTTGGAAGAAGAGAATTGAAGAAAACAATATTTTATCTAGCTGAACAACAAGTGCTAATGCATGAGAAATAATGAAACGAGAGCATAAAGAATCCCAATTTCATATACTAAGTTTTCTAGACATGAAGAAGGTTTTTAAAAAAGAGAAAAAACGGATAGGGAAATACAACACAATAATTTTTTGCAAATGCTCTTCAAACATTGTATATATTTAAGATTTGCTCAAATAATACACCAGAATGATAGCTTTTCAAGTAAAATCCAACATCGTTTCATTCTTTAGAAATTATCTTTATAGAATTTACAACAACTATTCACAAGATTATAGCTTTAGAATTAATTATAATAATAGAAAAATAGTAAGATCTTCTAAGTTCATGTATCTGAAATATACTTTTAAATTAATAAAGTTTTTGTAAAATAAAACTATTTTATGGAAAATATGCTAACATCTAGGCTAAGAAAAAGTATCTTCATAATATCTCCATTGAAGATAGAAACAAGTTCCTTACTGATAGAACAACTCCCTCGCTTGCAAACAAGTCCCTTGCTGCAAAATAGGTCCAGTCACTCTTGAAAAATGCTCTTCTGTTAGAGCTCCTTGTTCCTAGGGTTTTATGGTGTGATTGCTGGTACTGCCGCTGCCAATATTTTTAGTTGCCCGAGTTAAGAATTTCGCTGACATACTGACTGTCAACGTTTCCTCCTTTGTCTATTTTCAGAATGTGCTAATAATGAGAACATTAAGGCTTTTTCTACAAAATTCGTTGACAACGGAGACGTCAGCACAACCCTTCAAAATTCGCTAACAATGGAGATGTCAACACAACCCTTCAAAATTTGTTGACAACAGATATGTCATCTCTTCCCTACATTTCTATATGTATAATGCTGTCAGGCACATAATCAACAATAAGCCAAAATTTATTGTTTCTCAATGCATAATAAAAATTTCGAAATGACCCCTAGCCTCTTAGCTGAGTGTGTTGGCTGCCTTTAGAATCACATCTACTTTCTCCATTCTTTGTCTTTTACTTTGCCTGGTTTCCATAGGAAGTTTCCCCTTGGTTTCTTTATCTTTGTTCTTTTTAGAACCTGCAATCTTTTTTTCTGTTGATTATAAGGTCCTTTAATGACATGTTGTCTACGTTAATTACCTCCTTGGCCAATTCTAGATTGCTTCTCAAGTTTATTTTAAACCTTAATTTGTTTTTTGGCCTTGTATGGGGTCTTTTGCCTCCTTTAAAAGTTTCAAACAATGGATTTCCTTCAACTTGACTCTCAACTTAAATTTCCTTTCCTTTAATATTTTCTGGTAAATTCTTGTTTGTAGGGGATGCTTCAAAGGGCAGACTTACAACCCGAGGAGAACTGATAGCAGAGGGTAAATTTTTAGGGGATTTAGGGTCTAATTCTTTGAGCCTGACACTTCAACTTTGATAAAATTTATGGATTTTAGGACTAGAGGATGATGAAGGGATATCTGTGTCTTTTTGGCTAGGGGTTGGCTTAGTGGGAGCTCCTACATGAGTCTTCCTCCCCTGTTTAATACCTAGGCTTCCTTCCACTTCGCGATTTAGGGCGCTAAGGTTGAAAACCTCACCAAAATAAGAAATGACTCCAAGTTCTCCCTGATTTGGCCAGTTGGTTTTCAATCAACAATTTGAACAGATATTTATGGTAGACAAAATGAGGAGAAGGGCGGGTTCTAGCTCTAAAACGAACGACCACATGTTTTAAACTCTCCAGTAAATAGGAACAAGTGTTCACCCTAACCTGACCAACTAAATGTGTTAGGAAATGAAAGTGGTAAAGATTTACCCAGTTGAAACACCCTTCACATGTGAAGTACTGCTAAGTAATGCGAAGTAGGCCATTCCATTTATCCTCTAGCCATGATCTTCCGCCTTGTCTTCCAATTTTTGTCTTTGAACTCTATCTTCAAGAAAATGGGACATCAATCCCAATTAATACATGGCTTCTAAAAACCTGCTCTCCATCTATATGTAGGGTTGTAGTCTCTGCTATTATCTCTTTCATAACTGGGAAAGAGGGTCCACCAATTTCCACCCGGTTTCCATCGAAACCCTGAGCAAACACACAAGGTGTGGTATCGTGATAGTCTGTGCATTGATGGAGGAATTCCTCCCACCTTGCTTGCTGAAATTGCTGTTGGATGTCAGGATAGATCATAAAAAGGTCAGGCATCTTAAGATCAATTCTGTTAGCCTTGCCGCTTTTTCCCATTTTGTTGTATGCTCAAACAGAGGAAACTTACTAGGATTTGACCCTAGATTTCTGTGGAAAACTCGGATGCAATCTTGCCAGGCGTAACCAATTTCAAAGCTAATAATAAAAATTACTAATGGTGAAATGACTTAACAACAGGGTGAATAATTAAAATGCAAGGTAAATAATTACAAGGCTAGGTTAATAATTACAGTCAGGAATATTTGCTTTAAACTTGGGATGATTATTGAATTAACCATATCCTATGGCGGCCGAAAACATTGATTTAACAAGTACATACTCCTTTGAGCTAGACATGGCACGTTTCCAAAACCACCATTTTCGCTACTGACATGGTTAGCACAATTTGAAAAATCAAATTTTGAAAATTATTTTGGCGCTGATAGTCGTCCTGTCAACTAAACCCGAAACACAGATAACCCCAATGTCATCGCATTGTTCTGAAGAAAAACTGCTAAAACATCAATAAGCTAGTAATCTCACTGACAACGATTTCCTTGTTTATTACAAAGGAAAAATGCTAACACAAAAACTGTCAAAATTTTCTTAAAAGACTTTTCATAAAGCAAAATGTGATAACAAGTTCCTTTATTTAATATGGATTAGTTAGTATTTTTGAATTAACCTTGACCTTGATTTTTTTTTATTGTATTTTTTTAATTGATTTATTTTAGTTGACCTTCATTTATTCCTTTAATACCTTATTGTTAAATTTGACCTAATTTAATTTATTTTTTGTATTTTTAATCCTCTTTTTAATAGATTATTCTAATCTATTCTTTTTAATAAATATTTTATTTTTATTCAAAATTAATTGTTTCATTCTAACCGTTAGAATTAATTATCTCTTCATGATGCTATCTCTATTTTGTCTGATGCTTAGATCCGATTCTCCATCTTGTCTTGATGATGAACCAGACTAGATGGTTCAAAACATGTCAACATAAATTTTCTGATGTGATGTTTACCGAAAGATTTCTCATATCCAGGGAAAAAATTGTTAGATGTTGGGGTGGGTCCCCTAGGGTCAATTTTGGGGCAAAAGCCCAAGTTTTGTTGTATAAAGATGTAAAGTCTCCGTAAAGTGTGGTCCTGGAGCGCATAGATAGTTAAAGAATCATAAAGGGTTTTACCCTTCGTTATATAAGTCAAGTTGGCTTTTTGAGGATCTACCCATGGTCCACGGACCATGGGATTTTATAAATAGGTGTGTCTTAGAGAGTCTAAGGCATAAAGAAAGGGATGAAGATGAATGTAATGGGACAGTAGAAAAAAAAGCGTAGAAGTCTTAGAGTAGAAGGAAGGCTCTGCAGCTGTGTGCACAAAGGCTTAGAGTAGAGTCCGCAGCTGAGTGTGTGGACCCCTGCATCTGAGTGCGTAGGGAAGTCTTAAGTTTGTAAGATGAACCAAATATTAATAAAGATGATTATTGCAAAAATTCTCGTGTTTATCTCTTTACTTTTGTTTTATATGAATGCACTTATGCTGTGTTGAATGATAGGTTTATGAAATAATGATGTATTAATGCACGAATTTACATGACTTATGTTGTTATTTGAACGCAATTAATATTAACTGTTTACGCGAAGATTATCTTGTCGTATGTTAAAGTTATCAAACACTTAATCTGATCTAATTAATTACTGGGTTAAGAGTAATCTTTGATGTGCGTAAGTAGTTGACTCATCTATTCAGGGTCCGCGAAAGGTAGTCGTAGACCTTCGCAGAGGTCTAGAGGCTGATTAAGGGAGTTATATAGATAAGCCATAAAGGCTTATCGACCTGCACAAAGACAAATTTAGGGCATAAAATGACATCACGCTGATCTCTGGGTGCGGAAACTTGGTTCCAAAATCCCCCCCATACTGCTTCGGGTGAGACTTCAGTCTGCGCTTCGTAGATTGATGTTGAAAGAGCCAATGGTGTAGGGATTTTTTTGGTGCAACTAACTCTGAACCTGGGTTAGGACCCACTAAGCCAACAAATGGTTCCATTATCGGGACCATAATTTGCTTAAGAGATGTGTGATGTCGCATAATTGGAATCTAATTGAGAAAGAGATTGAAAAGTGGTTAGATCGGAAGATTCATGAGTTTGTGGCTCAAGAAAACATAAATCCATGCTTGACAAAAGAATTGTGGTTGGACAGATACTTATATACATAGATATATGAGATCTTCTTCTGCACCTTCTCGATCAAACTATACGAGTGGATCACTAAATTAGTAGACGACCAAGGAAGGTGGAGGCTTGATAGTCCAATAGTGTGGACCTCGGAGCTAGTGCAGAGGTTGGAAGCCTCTGAAGATAAGATCACGCGCACTGTCGATCACTGGCTTGATCGAGTCATAGGATGATTTGTGACAGAATTCACGGTCGATACCTCAGTCAGCTATAATGAAGCAGAGTGATGATTTTTCAAAGGACTACGAGGTAAGTATTTGAAATCTTTGAATACTTGGATTAAAATGTTCTTGTGTGAAAAGTGGGTTATGCCACTGCCTTGATGTTTGGATCTACACGAAGTGGACGATTATTTAGAAATCAGGAGAGAGTAGGTCTTGAATAGCCCATTGTTAGAACCTCCTTCGAGTGATTACCAGGGAGCGGTACAAGCCTCACCACGAAGCATTGTACAGTTGATAAAGTAGGGTTTTTCGCAAATACCTCATTCGCCCACGCCACCTCCACCTTCACCTCCACAACATACACCTTCACCCACATCACCACCACTTCCGCCACTGTTCAACATGTCGAATACAATGAAGCTGCCCGTTTTCAAGGGCTTGGAAAGTGAAGACCCAGATCAGTTTTGTTTCGTTGTGAAGGCTGTGTGGACGACAAAAAATATTACAGATGATCATATAAAGAAGGGGCAGTTGGTTACTGCTTTACAAGATTGTGCATTGACATGGTACATTAAGTACTAGATGGATAACCCATTGGCATCGTTAGCGGACACTCAAACTGCTTTGAACAAGGAATTTGATAGAACTAAGTTTGAATCACAACCAGTTGTTGGATTCAAGGAAATCGCAATGAGGATTGGTGAAAATCCTTGGGAACTGGATCAGAGACTAAAGTGCGGAATCCGCGAAGCTAATATGAATCTCACAGACAATCAACACCGTGATTGGTTTATAGCCGCGCTCCTACCTTACTTGAGGATTTATTTGTTAGAACAAAAGATAGGGACTAAGGTGGAAGCATTGGAGATCACAATGAGGTTACATGAGACCCCTATCCAGGATGTGATGTTGGGAGTTCAACAGATTCATGTGGAGTTGTAGAACCTCTGCTTGGAGTTGTAGAGCTTGAAGAAGGAAAAAGCAGCTTGGCCAGAGGTGCGCGAAGAAGTTTGGTGCCTAAAATGTAAAAACCAGGGGCATGATAAGGATCAATGCCCTTTTTTCGCAAATTTTATGGAAGGAGGAGGGCCCATGCCTCTGAGGCAGGAAGCCCTAGCAGGACCAAGTACAGGGCCTGTGCAGTAGCATGAAAACATGTAACAGAAAATTGCCACTTGCTGCAAAAATTTGTGCAGGCACCCAAACAATTATGTTGCAAATTCTGTAAATCGGTGGGCCACGGTGAGCGTAACTGCCGTACCTATGAGTTAATTATGGAGAGATCACTCGCATATAAAATGCCGATTGAAACTTGGCCTCCGGATCAAGGTGCTGGGGGAGTGCACAGAGGATATCAGGGGCGTGGACGAGGCCGAGGAGGAGGAGGAACTGGTAAAGGTCAAGGATAAGTTATTTTCTACAATTACGGAGCGCAAGGACACTACGCGTGGGAATGTATGAGCTAGACTCACCCATCTTGCCCATACTATACTCAGTTTTACCACGTGATAGAAGAATGTTCTATACTGATAGCTAAGATGCAAGAGAAGAAGGCACAACCTCAACAACCCACCCATAATTTACTGATGATGAGGGCCGAGCCCCGCGAAGAGGAACGATGACTGGTGATGATAAAGGAAAGCAGCTTGAAGAAAGTGAGTGGGTTTGCAAGGCTCCAACAAAAGAAGTTGGATTTGACTGGGAGTGCACGAAGGAAATGTTCATGGAAGCAAGGAAAAACTTCGATGAGGCCTCTACCTCAGGAAGTCAGGACAAGCTATATAAAGAAGTTGACCCCTCCATGCTTACCACTTTCTTGGAGACTTGTCTGAAGCTGCTATGCGAAAACAAGGGGGTGAAGGGGTACAATAACTAATAAATAAGTGTGCTAGTAAGGAAGGTGCTCTTGAAGGACACTGCGTAGTCAGAAATATAGGCAAACACAAGGCGAGAACAGGCGTGAGATGAGGCTTACTGCGCAAATAAGAGACTATGAAATGGATCGGGTTATTTTGGATCTGGGGTTGGATGTGAATGTTTGCCTAAAAAAACATGGGAAAGAATGGGGAGACCCACGCTGCAATGGTCCCCAATTTTGCTAAGGATGACAAATCAATAGAAGATTATCCTTATGAGGAGACTGCATGGAGTGACCATAGATATAGAAGGAGCGAGCACATTGGCCGATTTTGAAGTAATAGAGATTGTTGATGACAACAATCCATACCCCATGCTCCTAGGAATTGATTGGGCCATTGATATGAATGGAGTAATCAATTTAAAGAAACATACGATGTCATTTGAAAGGAAATCACTCTGTGTAGTAGTCCCATAGGACCATGCAAAACGACCACGCTACACTGAACCGGTTCGCGATTATGAGGAAAACAATGATGATTTGGACCAGATTTATAAGATAACAACATGAGATCAAGACTGGGTTAATCCAACAGTTGATGGATGAATTGCATGGGACTGCAAAAGCTCCTGTACTTCAGATTTATATGAATAATTGGAGCACTTGTAGAATAGGTTGCACGAAGTATCTATGTTGCGTTGTAATATGATGACTAAATCGCTGCGCTTTGTATCATCCGAGGTAAGAACTTTACCTTATTATGATGGTCTAATTGATGTAGACAAATTTCTAGATGCATTTGAAAGGGAAGTACCGCAGAAGCATTGCTTCCAAGTGCTAGATTTGGCGCTGTGAGCTACGCTTGCATGGTGGTGGGGTACACATAAAGACAATTTTGACGAATGGCACGAGTACAGAAGAATGATGAGATTGGGGTTTGGTCACCCGAAATTTTGGCTAACTGAAAAATACAATGGGTGAAATGATATGCATAATCATTTAGCAAAATGGACTAAGGTTTATGGAACAGAGCTGCAACCGGAGTGGGTGCATATTTTCTGTCACACTTTGGACATCGTTCCTATGAATTGTTACTTGGAAAACAGAGCTTCGCCACGGTACCACAGAGTGGGACATCTTAAGAGAAGGTTTTTTGATGACCTTCAGCTTTGAGGATGGGTTCAAAAGCATCGATGAAGCACCACAGGAGGTTAATGCAACAATCTTAAGAATACCGCAGGATCCTTTAGACTTGATTCACCCAGATTGGAGCACCCAGTTGCGCCATGCATTGGAATGCTACAATTTGACTGTTGAAGAAGATGATGAGGATCCAAGGAATATTAACATCCCAGAGGCAGAGGGCCACTGCGAAGTTGAGGGACCACAGATAGAGAATCTAGACATCACTGCACCATTGAAGACTAACAAGTGAACATTGGCACAGAAGTAGAGCTGAAATTTGCGAAGATTGGAGATTACTGGGATGATGCCATAGTAGATAAGGTCATTGAGTTGCTCCATGAATACCAAGATTTGTTCCCAATCAAATTTTCAGACCTGAAAGGTATCATAGGAGACTTGGGCATGATGAATATTACCTTGAAGCTAGACGCAAAGCCGATCAAGCAAAGGCCATATTGCCTTAATCCCAAGTATAAAGAAAAGGTTCGCTTGGAGTTGGACAAGATGATTGTAGTGGGTATTATTGAACCGGTGGAGGAATATGATTGGGTGAGTCCAATGGTCATTCAAGAAAAGAAGTAGAAGGATGAAATAAGAATTTGCATAGATCTTAGGAAGCTTAATGATGCTTGCATTCATGATCCCTTTCCAACTCCTTTCACAGATGAGGTACTGGATAATGTTGGAGGGAAGGAGGACTATTCATTCATTGATGGGTTATCTAGATACCATCAGATTAAGATCAAGCCAAAAGACAGGAGTAAGACCACCTTTGCAACAAAGTGGGGATGTTTCCAGTATACAATGATGCCTTTTGGCCTTAAGAATGCACCGGCGATCTTCTCGCGTGTAGTCATCCTAGTGTTCAAAGAATTCATTGACAAGTTCTTGGAGGTATATTTTGATGATTGGACAATGTTTGGGTTAGTAAAGCGCGATGTATCCAGTTTGCGCTTGATGTTGGATACATGCCGAAGGTATCAGATTGTGCTAAACCTGAAGAAATGCTTGTTCTGCATCCCTTTCAAAATCTTGCTAGGTAATGTGGTATGCAGGTAAGGACGTATGGTGGACCCTGCTAAGATCATGGTAATAATTGATTTGGAGGCACCGAGAAGTGTTAAACAGCTGCGCGCAACACTGGGCCACACTGGGCACTATTAGAAGTTCATTAAAAGTTATGCCCAGATTACCGTGCATATGGAGAAATTACTGAAAAAGGATGCCACATTCTGTTGGGATGAAGAATCTCAGCGGAGCCTAGATGTACTAAAGGAGAAAATGGTCACCACGCCAATCCTAGTATTCCCAGATTGGAAGAAGGAATTTAATGTGCATGTGGATTCTTCATGTGTTGTGCTAGGAGTAGTGCTGACACAGGCTGGTGAAGAAGAATTGGATCACCTTATAGCATTTGCGAGCAGGAAGTTGTCTAAGGATGAAAAGAATTACTCGACGACCGATCGCGAAGGGTTGGCTATGGTGTACGCACTCCAAAAGTTCAGACATTACCTGCTAGGCAGACATTTTAAGATATACACATACCATTCTGCATTGAAATATTTAGTTAATAAGCTTGTGTTGGGGGGGGGGATATACAGATGGTTGTTGTTGTTTAAGGAGTATGATTTCGAGGTGATTGTGAAGCCAAGACGGATGAATGCTAGGCCAGACCATCTGTTGTGCATTGAAACTGGAGAGGAGCCTACCAATTTGGAGGAAGGGCTGCCTCATGCACAACTCTTCACATTGCGCATAGCAGATAATCACTTTGAGAACATTATCCACTTTCTGACTATGGGGACAACTCCAAAAGGATACAACAGTCAGCAGAAGAAAGAATTGGTGGTGCGCGCGACAAACTTTTCGGTAATTGTAGGCCATTTGTATAAGATGGGATCAGATAAGATACTTAGACGTTATGTGCCCAATTTCGAACAGAATAGTATCCTCGCTGAAGTTCATGGAGGACCTGTGGGAGGTCATTACGCAGCAAAAGCAACAACGCAAAAGATTCTACGCGTTGGAGTGTGGTGGCCAACACTACATAAGGATTCTAAAGCATATTGTAGGGCATGCGATGCATGTTAGAGAATGGGTAGGCCATCATGGAGGGATGATCTTCCTTTGAATACGTAGCTGTCATTACAACCATTTGAAAAATGGGTAATCGACTTTGTAGGACCGATTCAGCCTCCAAGCAAGAAGACGAGTGCACAGTATATCATCACCGCAACTGAATATTTGACCAGATGGGCGGAGGCACAACACGTGAAAGACTGTATTGGGGCAACAACAACAAAATTCTTGTTCAAATATGTGTTTACCAGGTCTGGTTGCCCGAAGGTTTTGATGAGTGATCGTGGAACATATTTTCTCAATGAAACGATCAACGCACTGACAGAAGAGTTCCAAGTTTATCACCAGAAGAGTACGCCGTATCATCCTCAGGCCAATGGCATAGTTGAGGCTTTTAATAAGATATTGGAGAATGCATTGATGAAGGTTTGCAATGTGCAGTGGAATGATTGGGACATGCACGTACCAACGGTGTTATGGGCATACAGAACTACTTGCAAAAAGCTTACCAGTTAGACACCTTTTCAGTTGGTCTATGGTGTGGAAGTTGTAATGCCTATGGAGTATATCGTGCATAGTCTACAGATAGTGGCTTTCACAGGAATTTCGAACTGCAGAGCCTTAGAAGATCAGATCACACAACTAATGGAGCTCAAGGAAGATAGGTTTTTGGCTGGATTCCACCAGCGAGTTCAGAAGGAATGTGAAACAACTTTGCACAAATGGCACATCAAACTACACACCTTCAAGGTAAATGAGTTGGTTTTATTATATGATAGTAAGTTTGATAAGTTTCGAGGAAAATTTTAGATGCACTAGTTGGGGTCATATGTTATCAAAACGATTACAGATGGTGGATCAATGCATCTCATGAAGTTGAATGGAGATCCATTTCCGGGAAGGTAAATGGAAGCCGATTGAAGCCATACACTAGGGAAAATTACTAAATGACTAGATGATGGTAGCACAGAATTAGCGCTCCAGGCAGCTGCAAGGAGGCACGAGACTATAAACTATACTGCCTGGTTTATAGAGCTATGCAACAAGGGGGCTGCGCGAAAATGAATGATGTCACAATAATAGAAGAAGTACGAAGGGAGCTACATTATAGGATGAGAGACCATGTAGCACAGCCAGAAAGTAACCGTTACAATCACTGTTCATGATTTGACTGCTAGGAAATGGTTAAGAGGAAGGGGGGTGGCATTTAAGGCATTTAAGGCTAAAATCTTTTGAAATCTGCTGCCAAATCATAATTTATGAACGGATTTTGGGGGGAACGGTCGAATTTGAATTCAAATTTGCCTATAAATTACGCATGGCCGTCCAACGAAAAACATTTTGCATCCTTAGAATTTCTATGTTGAGTTGTTGACTATTTATGAATCCTTAGTTTTTCGCTAATTTAGTCACTGCTTCTGTATTTGATAAGTTACTCGAGGATACCCAGCGGTTTATTCTCAGCATGATGTTTGGAACATGAGAGACTGTTAGTACTAGAGGGGCTGTCACCTTTGAGGGAGTTGCTCCAGAGGTAATGAGCAGGGAGGCTTCAGCTGTTGTGCCTATGGCGCCGAGGTAACCCAGGCCGAAGCTTACACTAGTAAGAGAAGCACCCAAACCTAAGAAGGACAAATAGAAGAAGCCCATGCCGGTGCACGAGTCACCGAGGAAGCATGTTGCTATACAAGCCCAGAAGAAGGAAAAACTGAGTGCTAAGGATAAAGGGAAAGTGGTGGATTTGGAGGTTGAGGAGGGCGCGAAGGACATAGACACCGAGGGAGTGGATCATATATCCAAGTTTCCGGATTATATCCCTCTGTGCAAGGGAAAAGTGAAGGTCCCTAAGGACCCAGATGCAGGAAAATTCCTCCTCAATACACCCCTGTTACCAGAGAATATCACTTTTGAAGGTCCACGCTTGGTGCAGATTCCCCATCTCAAGCTGGAAGACTGGGATCTGGCAGACCATGAGAGGTTCCCCCACTTGGCCACATAAAACTACATGAAGAGGGTCTTTTACAAGGAATCAGGTGTCACTGCACTGGAGCCTATGGAGTGGATTCGCGGAGTGAATTAGTATGGATTGTTGAACCTGTTATGGGTGCCCCACTACCACCGCTCCAACATCAACCTCGTTGTGATCAAGCAGTTGTTGACCCTAGTGCATGACGACTGTTTATGACTAAGCGCGCTGATCCCCATTACTGATATGCTGATCCATCGGATCATGATGTTGCCACACTTAGGGTTGAATCCGGCTAAGGAGTTTGGCGGAAAGGCAAGCGAGCATGACCTCATCGAAAAGATGAAGGACAAGTTCAAATTAGTAAAGAAGCCACGCGGGTACTCGATCACCTCTGTCACCGATCTTGTGGTGCAGATTTCCATGCAGATCCTTGTAGGCAAAGTCATGAGAAAATGACGTGCGTATGAGGTTCTAACACCAGTGATTTCTTTAGCTTCCAAGTGTGTGGAGGGCGTGCAGTTTAACTGGGTGCACTACCTTTGTAGCAAGTTCCTTGCGAACTGTCAAGAAGCGTAGGACGAGAATAAAACATTGCACTTTGTGGTTGTTTCTCTCCATTGTGCTTGTCGCTTGGGATTTGATGGAGGACTGTCAGTTTCCTCCCTTAGATAGGGATTTGTTGAAGGCTGTAAAGTTTGCCTCCCTCTAGGCAACAAAGGATGCCACACGTGTCACAAATACCAAAATCTTCTGGGTGTTGATGGAGGCGAGCATTCGCATGGCCATCAACCAGAAGCCACGGTTGTCACCAACGGTGTTTGAACAACTCTCAGAGTACACTGAGTTCAAAGTATATTTCCACCATGTCTACATTAGAGCGCGGAAGGATCTGCAATAGAAATGGTTCGACCTCCCTTATTTGGCCATAGATGACGTTATTCAAGAAACAATTAAGCGCTGGACAAAAGATTGGAATTCTCCATCTGATCTGGCTGCAGGCACCAACAAGTTCGCAGAAAAGAAAAAGAAGGAAGCGGCCAAGCAGAAGGTTCAACAATTGGTTGAGAAGCAGAGACAAGAGGCCAAGGAAAAGGCTCGAGTGGAAGCGGAGCGTGTTGCAAAGCAGCAGGCTGAACAAGAAGAGTGCGACTCCGAGTGCATAGGTATGTCTCCTTCACCCCAAACGAAGGAGGAATAGAAGTTAGAGCAGGGCGGCGGTGGTCAGGAGGAGCAGGAGAGCACTCCCTTCTGGATCAAAAGGTACAGGGACCAAGGAAAGGAAGGGTTGCAAAATAAATTAAAAGCTACCAAGCCGTCACTGGATCCCATCACTCTAACTGATGGAAACCTTGATGAGATTGGTGACAAAGTACATGATACCACCGCAGAACTATTGCAACAGTTTGAGCAGCAGAAAAAATAGGCACTGAGTACCATTCAGAAGGATCTGCATGAGCTACAGATTCAGATGACTTGGATCCAGGTAGGCACAGGACAGACCAGTGCTGCATCAACAAGTTTGGCACCACCGGGGACCACTTAGGCAATAGAGATTGTTTGATCAATGGATCTCCGGGCAGTCGGGCTGCTAGAGGGATCCTTAAGCACAGAGGCGGCTGATGACAAGGTCATCAGGAGTTATTTGAAGAACATTGACCTCAACCGAGCCGTGCTCCCGAATGAGTATCTTCACATGCTACAAGCATGTGTGATAATAGAGTTCAGAGCTTGGGAGCAGCGCACGCTCAGCCTCATCAGTGAGTATCAGGTGAACAATGAACAAATGGTCATTGAGAAGACAAAGGTGCTGAAGGCCAAGGACACAATCTAGGCACAGAGCGCTCAGCTAGCAGCCATAGTGGCAGAGGCATGTAGAATGATGCCGAAACTGCATATCCTGGAGGACACATTATTGGAGGCAAAGATCAGAAATATGACTATAGGCGTGCGCGATGCGAAGACGGAAGTGGCTAGAGTTCAGTTCAAGCTGAACCTAAAGATTAGAAAATTGGAGTTGAAGTCACAACCTTCAACCCTGCCAGAGATAAGGGAACAACGTGAAGTTGTTGTGAAAGATGGAGTCGCGTCAGTGGATGCCGTGGTCGGGAACTGTACCATGCTGTTTGAGCAAGCCATGGAGGTAGTAACGACTCTGCAGGAAGTTCCCAACCTGTAGATATTTAATATAGAATTCCGCGAGCTCCAACAACAATATGATGAAGTGAGGGAAATGACGTGCACTGTTGCTGCAACACAATGCCTTGCCAAGCTGCAGGAGGCGAAGAAACTACTTACACAGGTGGAAGCATCCCATAAGAAAGAGGAAGTCCTTAAGGCTAGATTGGGGCCTTGGCTGGATGAGGTTTACATTGTCTCTACCAACATTCATGAGAAATTGGCCAACTTGCAGAGTACACAACATAAAATCAAGCAGGATAGTGTGGGACCAGCCACAGAGCAGCTTGTAGAGCAAATCAAGCAAGAAACCACGCAGAGCACGGCTGAAGTAGCAGTTGCACAAGTGGATTCGAGGGATCTTCGTAGTAATATCTCCTCGCCAGCAGAGTGACTCGAGGGCAAGTCACAATCTTTGTGTTGGGGGCTTGTTGGGATGGGTCCCCTAAGGTCAATTTTGGGGCAAAAGCCCAAGTTTTGTTGTATAAAGATGTAAAGTCTCTACAAATTGTGGTCGCGCAACGCGTAGATAGTTAAAGAATCATAAAGGGTTTTACCCCTTGTTATGTAAGTCAAGTTAGCTTTTTGAGGATCTACCCATGGTTCGCGGACCATGGGATTGTATAAATAGATGTGTCATAGAGAGTCTAAGGCATAAAGAAAGTGATGAAGATGAACATAATGGGTCAGTAGAAGAAAAAGCATAGACGTATTAGAGTAGAAGGAAGTATTTGTAGTTGTGTGCGCAGAGGCCTAGAGTAGAGTTCGCAGTTGAGTGTGTGGACTCCTGTAGCTGAGTGCACAGGGAAGTGTTGAGTCTATAAGCTGAACCGAATATTAATAAAGAAGATTATTGCAAAAATTCCCGTGTTCATTTCTTTACTTCTGTTTTATATGAATGCGCTTATGCTGTGATGAATGATGGGTTTATGAAATAATGATGTATTGATGCACGACTTTACATGACTTATGTTGTTACTTAAACACAACTAATATTAGCTGTTTACGTGAAGATTATCTTGTCGTATGTTAAAGTTATCGAACACTTAAGCTGATCTAAGTAATTACTGGGTTAAGAGTAATATTTGATGCGCGTAAGTAGTTGACTCGTCTATTCAAGGTCTGCTAAAAATAGTCGTAGACCTTCATGGAGGTCTAGAGGCTAACTAAGAGTGTTATATCGATAAGACATAAAGGATTATTGACCTATGCAAAGACATATTTAGGGCATAAAACTACATCACTCTGATTTCTGGGTGCGGAAACTTGGTTCCAGTGTCCTCCCATACTGCTTCGAGTGAGACTTTAGTCCACGCTCCACAAATTGATGCCGAAAGGGCCAGTAGTGTAGGGATTTGTTTGGCGCAACTAACTCTGAACCTAGGTTAGGACCCACTAAGGCAACATTAGAGCTTAAATTACCTTTGAGGTCTTATATTTTTAGAGAAATTATTAGGGAAGCACTATAAATTATTTGCACAACCTTGAGCTATGATGATGATAATTTTGTAGTTGAAGTCATTCTAGGGTCTATCCTTAGAATAATCCAGTCAATATAGTTCAATTATATTTGTTACTTATCTAATGCCATTAGTGAGTAGCTAAAGAATTTTCAAAATGGGAAATGCTTTAGACATCAATCTTACTTAATTTATCTTCTCATATATTATCAATCAACATGTTACCCTCATACCAAGAAAATTGGATTAGAAAGGAAGGATTCTTCTAGCCTATGGATACAAAACTTGAAAAGAAACAAGCAACATAATGATTTCAAACTATCTGTGGACGATTTCATGTTTTATGTGCACACTTTGGTTTATAATGAGTCTCCTCCTATGATATTTTTTATTAACGTAATTATTCAAAAATTATGCACTCAGAAGAGGGGAAGAAGATGCAACATATAAAAGTCACTGAGTATTAATTTGCAAATAAAAACAATGAAAGTGAGATCCATGAAAATGCATTATGATGGAACTCCAAACAACATTGATGGTAATGCAACAAATGAATGTATAATGCAACGATACAGGGGAAAAACCATCTTAAAATTATTTTTTATTTAGTTTTCTAGAAATACCTTATTAGAGTTTGGAACAAGATAGTGTAAAGACTTCAATAATTTTTTTTTTAATGTTCCTCTTCGATCTTGCCAGAGGAAACATGATAATCACTACACAACGTTGAAACATTTTCAAGCAAAAGGGTTTTACACATCAGTCTTCTGCACCGCCATTGTTTTCACAACCTTAAAAAATATTTAAAATTTAAATCAAGTATGAATCCTAACCACTTCACATTTTCTTGTTCAAGTCTTGAAGTTTTAAAGGAGGGGAAGTAGGTCCATTCCTACATTATTTGGGCTTGAGTCTGTTGGGAATGCCCTCATTACCATGTATGAGAAATGTGTGAGCATAGAAAGTCCATTTTTCCTATCCAATAGAATGCCAAAGCACGATACAATTTCATGGAATACAATGATTGCGTGATGTGTGAAATGTGGGATGATTGGTTTCCCTCGCCAACTGCTTGATGATATTCTTCAATGAAATATTGGAACTACAATGATAACAAGAAATGAACAACATGGGCATCTAGAAGATGCTATAATTCTTTTTGAAAAAATCAAAAAAATTGTCAGGGTATGCACAAAAGGGACATGGCCATAAGGGTTTGGGCCACTTTCATCAAATTCATTGTGCTAGCATGAAACTCTCAAAATTTGAAGAGCATGGTTAGGGATCAAATGTGGAGTTTTCCAATTATGCCAATGAAGATGAAATATCTTTGCATCATCTTGAATGATTTCCCATCAACCAAGTTAGACATATAATAGTGTTGATGAATACTCACTTTCATTTGATCCATGAGGACTACTTCTTTTCATTGAGGTGTGAAATTCAAGACGTTCACAAAAACCTTGTGCCAGATAATATAGGAAGATAGAAGGAAGTGAAATTCATGCATAGCAAATGTGGGGATCAAGGTCTAGAACACTGTATCCATCTAAAAACAATGAAATATAGTCATATATATTAGAGCTCATTGAAACAAATGTTATCTAGCTCTCTGTTGTGCATTTCCTTGAATCGATTTCAGAACCTTTCGTGGGTAATTTTTAAGGAGCGAGACAACATTTTAACTTGATCTCTAGATAAATGATATGACGTGCTTGTTCACAATCAACCATTTGTTATTCCCTTCTTCATACCATTTGGACAATGACCCTCACCTCACCTTCACAATCATGATTGATGATGTAATCTAAGTTTGATGAGATAAAAGCCACATCTAAGAGCCAATTGAAATAATTGTGCATGTTACAAATCAAATAAAAATGTGACCACAAAGCTTCTAAGTGTGGATCATCAAAATTTTAGTTCTCATTATGGAGAAGCAAACATAGTCCTGAGTGTTGATACATTGTTGACTGCCAAGCTTCTATTTGGAAAATCTCTGCTAGATAAAACCACATTGAATCAACTATCAATGTGGACTTCTAGAACCTTGCATGAACCACAATAATTAAATTGCATGATGGAGGGCCATTTTGGACAGGTAACCAGTTTCTTCAGATGACTTCACCTCTGGAATTGAATTGTGAGGAGAATGGTCTTTTCAAAAGCATTAGTGAAAATACTATTATTCAATGGTGATAAAACAAAAAGGTTGAGTTATTTCACTGAAATTTTCAATGCAATTGTTAAGTGCAAAGGTCCAGGAGCAATTGTAATGTTCCAAAGAAATTAATTGTTCAAAAGCCGAAGTAGCCTAGCAATACCCGTAGGCTATATCCTTGATAAAGAGGAAAAACCCAAAACACCTAATGTCTGGACAAGTTTTGGGGCAGCTGCGCAAAGAAACCCAAAATTGGGGATTGGAGTAAAATTTACTCAATTAATTAAGAAGAAGAGACCCCTCTAGGAAATCTATAAATATATGAGGGTTGATTTCATTTGATCATCATGGTGGATCAATTTATCTCTATTTTTCTTGAGCCCGAGGATCTCAAGGTTTTATGACCCCTTTGCCCCTTTCAATTTTGGTGGTGAAAGATTCCACCCTAGTTGACGAAGCCTTTTTTCTATTTTTTCTTGCTTGTTTCGGGCACACGAAATATCATCTGGATATTAATTTGGTATCAGAGCCATCTAGTTCTTTGTCCAAAGTTATTTGATCTTGTCTGGTTTTCCCATTGGGCTGTATCTGTCTGAGCTACTGTCCACGAGTCTAAGTTGGCGATAAGGCGTTGGTAGAGAGCTGTGAAGGAGAAGGACTGTTGTGTTTGCTTTCCTGGTGCACAAAGACTTTGTTTCTCCTCTGTTCAGGTGCTTACTCATACTTTCTTTCAATGGCTGCTTATATGAATGGCTTTTCTCTTCAGAAGCCTGAAGATAGAAAGATAGCTCATAAGAATCGATGGTCTTTCCTAAATAAGTTTTTAAATAAATCCAGAAATGAAGATATTATCTATGATGAAAAGGTGTTAGTACAAGAATTTGAACCACAGCCAAACTGGACATTGCCAGAGATTGATATTGATAAGCTTTACAAAATGCCTGTTTTCCAGTTTCGAGCTGCTAAGTTATTTAGATTTACGTCCGTGAATATTCCTATTTCTACTGGCCAATCTGTATATCAAATCCCACTGATACAGCCAGAGAACCTCAAATGGGGTTTGGAGAATGGTTATAGATATATCCATATAGGAATCATACAATTTGGAATTAATCCACTAGTCCGTCCTGGTCTAAATGCTTCATGCTTGACATGTGTCCTTGACACCAGAATGAATAACTTCAATGATGCTTTATTGGGAGGATTCCAAAGTCCCCTCAACAATGGCCCTGTCTGGTCATCAGTTATTCCCAGATATCAAGTTTCACTGGCAGACCCTTATATTAATGAATTCTTGAACGCTTATATCCAGTTTTATGGTTTCAATGTTGCCCCGTAGTCACAGATTGCTCAGCTCCATGCTTCTATATGCCTGAGATTTGTCTCTACCTCCATGCCTCCTCTCAATCCGAAGTTAGCTGGTAGAGCTTTAAAAGAAGGTGTTATTGTTGGCCCTGGTAACACTGCTCCCTTACAGATTGGTTTTGCAGAATGTACTCTTCCAGATGAATGGAATAGTACTTATATTCCACTTTCACAGAAATATCCTCAACTGCAAACATCTAAAGTTCCTCCGCAGTTGTCTCTCATCCAAAATCCTGACTGATCCTCTGGCCTTAAATTTATCACTCCTTCACTTACTAGATCTGTGTCATCATTGCCTAGATCTACATTTTTCAGTAGTAGGAACTCACATTTACCCTCTGTTCCCAGAAGTTTATCATCAAGACATTTTGCTCCAAGAGAAGAACATAGAAAATCTACCTCTCATAAACCTGACGACTGTCAGGTCTGCGTTCCATCTTCATCTTCTACATTCAAGACTGAAAATTCCCCTAGCTCTGAAGTCTTTATACCTGATATTAAAAGTTTCTCACTTCATAGAGCCCAGTCAGATGTCACTGCAAAAATACCAGAAAGATATTTGGAATCTAGAAATTCTAGAAGGACATTTAGCAATGGAACAAAGAAAGCAGAATTCCAATGGTTATCTATGAGAGCAATCTCTGATCCGGAACAGAACGACAATGAAAAGCTGCATAATTACACAAACTACCAAATAGTTTGTATGCTTCAGAATATTGATGATATAGCCAGAGATGTTTTAGAAATTAAAGAACACATCAAAAAGATGCATACTGGTTATATTGAGACGTTGGGGACCCAAGATGCACACACAAAAAAGTTAAATAATATTTAGTCAAATATGGGTATCATCTCTAAGTCTTTCGAACATCTTAAAGATGCACTCCCCACTCCTGCTTCTCCACCTCATTATAGAGAAGTAGATGTCTCAAGTTCAAGGCTGAAATTCTCCTCCAGTTCTGATGCACCAAAGTATATTTTTTTAAAAGGGGTAGAGAATATAGATAAAGTCAGACTTCAGAAAATCCAGAAAGGAATCAATCTAGCTAGAGAAAAGACAAAGTTGATGAAGAATAGACTAGCTGATCTTCCTTCTGTTGAAAGTCTAAGACTACCAAAAAACTATGTCAGCCTTAGTTCTTTAATAAAACAAAATGGCCAACCATATGCTCCTACAATAATGGCCATGTCAGGATTAACTGGTGAACAAACACAAGGTGAATCAAGTTCTAAAAGAGATAGAAGTGATTCCTTTTTCTATTCTAACAAAGGGAAAAGAGGTGCTGGTGATACCTCTTCACATGAAGCATCAGCATCAATCCCGCTCAGTAGATATACTGAAAATATGCAATCTACACCTGTAAGATTAGACAATCCTGCTTCCAGAGGCTATGGAAATTCATTGTTAGTAAATATTGATTGCCTTGATTATAATGAAGTGATTGCCGTATTACATAATGTCCATGCTTGGGCACTACAGAGAAAATCTAAAACCAAGGCACCATGGTCTGATATAGTCACTCAAATTGTATGGACCTTTACTGGCATACTAAAGCAATGGTGGGAAAGGCTTGCCGAAGAAGAGAAAGACCAAATAGTAGAACATAGAACTGATCCATTAAGAGCACTGTTTGAAGCTTTAAAACATGAATTTGTTGGATTAGTCCCTGAAGACTCAACCCATCATTCACAGCTATTTCTCTCCCAGAAGTTATGCAACATTGATTATTTGCAAGAATACTTTTGTGTTATATAGAAACTTCTGTATCAGGCTAGTGATGCACATAATGTTGCCTATCTGAGGTATTATATTCAGTCTATGCTTGGTAAAATTCCTGATCTAATTAATCAGTACATAGCAGATCATAAAGTAAATTTGAAAGGACAATCATTTGCAGCTATTCATCAGTTGATTGCCACAATTTTGCAGTAAGAATGTGCAGAAAACAAAGCTAAAAATAATTTTTCAAAACAAATGCATTTTAGCACAAAGCTTTGCAATAATTTCAAAGAAACCTATGATTTTGGTTGCCATAAGAAAAGTGAACGAAAGGTTTCTAAAAGGGCCAAGTCTGAGAAGTCCTGCTCCTGCAAGATTGATAAATACTTTCCAAAAAAGGAAAAGTACTTTCCTTACAAGAGACCATTTAAAGGAAGAAGGGTAGTATTTAGGAAAAGATCAAAACCTTCTAAAAAAGTTGTGTGTTTTATTTGTGGTAAGGAAGGTCATTATGCTAACACTTGCAGAGAAAGAAAAGATAAGAAGGAGATGAAGATAATGAATATCTTTTCTATAATCCATGATCCACAAGATTGGGATCTCATATCCCACTCTGATGGAGAATATTTTGAAGTTTCAAATTCTTCTTCAGAATCTTCAGATAATGAAATTCCTGAAATCAGGAAATTAGCAATTGATTCAGAATCATGTGATTCAAATGAGACATTTATTCCTGATATTAAAATGTTCAATTTAAATTCTTCAGGAGATATACAAGCAAAGATTGCGGCAGTCAAAGCTGATCTAGCATAGTTAGATCCAGTTGAGTTTACAAGAAGAAGAAGATTGACTAAGAAACTTGAGAATCTTGAGAAGCAACTGCCATCTAAAAAGAAAGAAAGATTTTTAGAAGAAGAAAGAGATGATGATGAGTTCATCGAAAAGGAGTTCAATTCAATGTTCAAACCTTTGAAGATTTCAGTATCTCTAGGTATGATAATCACAGAATTGGAATCTTCAATTCATCATACAAGGTCAGAAATGATACAGTTATCATCCAAGCTTCAATTACTTATTTATGATTATCATCCAAGCTTCAATTAAAGTATGTTATTTCTTGATCTCGGTCTTGGCACATATTTTTCCCTCCATATAGAAGCAACGAAATCTTTAAGTTTTGAAGTAACCTCTGATAGCAAAATTGAAATATTCACTGAAAATTTAAATCCATGCAGATCATAGTTCTCTGTGGAAAAAGCCACATATGAACCTCTCTGTGTGATCCAGGTCTGGGTGTGGCAAAGGACCCTTCCAAGGCCTTTTACTTTCATGATGTGTTAGATTGCATTTTTAAAAGAACATAAATGAATACATGTGCATGATGTAAAGAAGAGGAACATGTCAATCATCAGCAACATAAAAACATAAGCTGTTGATAACAAAGTTTGTCCAGGAGGGACTATGTCTCTGGACTCCGGTGTCAAGATGGTGTAGGCCGTTGCATTAAGTGCTATCAATAGTGATGATGTACATAGACGTGATGTCATTATCATACAAGGAAAAGTTCCCTCATGCAAGAGTGGCTCCAAGAGATGTTCCACTACAGGAACTCTCAGTCAAAAGACTCCTATCAGTATGACACAAACTCATGCATGATGATAATGAGCATCTCGCCAAAATGGCATAAAAGGGATCTCAATGCAAACATGCATGACGACAATCTGAGTATCCCATAAACATAAAACAAAGGGATCTAAAAAAACAACATGACGAATTATGACAACAAGTACATCACGCAGATGATTCCGCATCACATCAAGCAGGAATCATGAAAACGAGTAAGGAACAAGATCCCACATCAAACATCAAACAAGGATCTATTCAGCACAAAGCATAGCAAAAGAAGTACACGAAGATACTGCATATACCTCAAATCCAGGGGCCATCTGAAGAAGCGGACGTCAAATTGCTGAAGCTGTTTGGACCATTGATCTCATTGCATGGAAATGACTGCTCGCTCATGAATGCTAACACCTACACTCCACTTAGAAAAGTGGCCGAAAAACAGAATGAACAAATGGAAAATCTGAATGCACCATCAGATTTGTGGCGTCGAAAAGAGCAAAATCGACTGTCAAATTTCTAAATTCTGAGAAAGTGGAAATCTGGGGCTCAAGGAATCTTTTAGATCCCCCTGGATTCCTTAAAGATTCCCTCCTCCAAGTCCTCTGCAAATATGCTGCTTTGATCAAAATTCTGACTGTGCCATCAGGTTCCTTGTGGAATTTTGAGAAAAACGAGTATGAAGTTGGCTGCATTTTGACTCTGGCGAATTTTAGCGTCAAAGGAATTTGGAAGATTCCCTCAAAGATTCTTGAAGATTCTCCTCCACTGGGACACTGCAAATCTGTTGCTCAAAAGGTGAATCCAACCTCGCCATGGCGTTCCTTTTGAAAATTTGAGAAAATTGACTGTAAACTTGGTTACATTCTGATAAAAAGAATTTTTACCTCCCTGGAGAATCTTCGGGCATCAAAGAATATTCTACTTTAAAATGCATGTCAAGGTTCTACCTCTCTTGTCTCAAAATCCATGCCACACTCCTCTACTTCTCCATGCTAGGTGCACTAGGCAAATGCTAGGTTTATATACAAATTAACGGGCAGACTTTACCACGTGGTTCGGTTTGGTGTAGTGGTTAAGGTGTACCAATTGAGGTGAAGAGGTCGGGGGATCAAATCCCGACCCCTCCAAAACTACACATAACCGTTATATATAAAGGTTCACTTTATTTATATTGGAACCGTTTTTAAAACTGCATGTATTTTTCCATAGCACATTGTATTAAACGGATTGGCCGTTGTTGTATTGCGCGTTAATTGAGGTTGGCTGGTACATGGTTCATGGGTTGATTCATGGGGCTGCCCGGTAGGGGCCGACCCATGTGGGCCGGGTGGGTTCAATCCCCGCCAGCCTCCTTATTAACGTATGGTGTATAGAGGCATGGGGTGGTGGGGGTGGTGGCCCACCACCTCCCTTATATATATATTTTTAAATTTTTAATCATAAGAAGGCCTTTTTCGAAAATCCGGAATTTGGACATAAGGAGTATTTTTAACGAGGCAACAATTTTTCCCAGAATCTGGCCGGAGTTGGCCGGATTTCGTCTGTTGGAAAAAGTCCAAATTGTGTCTCCCTAACCTGTGCAATCAACAAAAGTCAACCGAACTTTGACTGCTTCTAACTTCCTCATCCGGACTCATATTGACGAATCGTTTGCACCACTATGATCATGACGACGAGGTCTTTAACATGAACCTAGTTTGAGCATAATCCAAACACTTTTATTTTTGAGCTTTCATAAGCCCTCTTTGTCCTGTGTGTGTCTCTAGAGCCACCTGGATCAATACTCCCCACTAAGGAGCTTTTGGTCCTCCAAAAGCATGAAAAATAATCTGCAACTTCTCTGTACCTTGTCTGCATCACAAACGTCTTGAAAGGTCTTGCTTCCATCTCCTTCACCCTTGTTCTTCGAAGCCTCAAGCAATGAGCTGACACCTGCAATATCTGCAACCTATAGTACATTGTTTTTGCAAATCACATGCTTGAATTTCATGACCAACTAATGACCCAAGCATCCCATACTTGCCACGAGTTTATAACACATACTCGGTGGTCAAATTTACATCAAAATGGATGCAATAATCCAACTATGAAAACGAGGCCAACATATCATTGTTGCTTCAACAAGTTATGGAAAAACACATCATCACTACAACACATGATTTACAAAGATAAGGTCAAGCACTATTTTTGCTTTGACAAGTGATGGAAACATGACATCACTTTCACAGTTTATCATGAAACTCAAAACAAGATGAGACATCACTGTTGCTGAACAAGTGATGGAAAACATATCATCACTTTTACATTTTGAAATGCAACAAATGATTTACAAAAGCACGACCATGACAAGACAACATATCTTGAAACCATTTTTCACTTATCAATGTGAATGGGTCGCCACCTTGTCATGGTTTTGCTTTTCGAACAATCGTTTCACCTAGTTCATGCACCGACACTCTGTCTTTAAGGTGTTGTTCTGGATGGAGCCTCCAACAAGTCGCTCTTTGATGGCCATTTCTATCGCAATGACTGCAATAGGTTTTCTTCCTCTAGATTTTCTTAACATGTTTCTTTACCTACTGTTGAGAGGGTCGTTCGTGCCTCATCCTTTTGTGTGCTGCCATTCTTTTCCAACACTTAGAAAATGTATGTTTATGTAATCCACAAAAGGTGCATGTTTTTCGAAGCCATGTTCTTTGTTCATCATTAACAACATGATCATAATCGAAATGAACATTCACATGTTGAAAGTGGTTATACCTTTCCTTGTTGTCTTTGGTGGAAGTATGGCGATGAGAGCTTGCCTCAGCTCTCTCCTTGCCATGGGATGATTGGGATGTGTTCCCATCATTCTCTTTCCTCGATGATTTCGATGATGTCTCAAAAGATTCTGACAACTTCGATAATTCTCCCTCGATGTATCTCAAGCTTGCAAATTGAGGTCTCTGCTCAACCTTCAATGGTTGAGTTATGCATTGGTTATTAACACCAAGTTCTTTTTCCTCCTCGTTTCTCGTCTTAGTAAGGAGCCTCATGTTTGTCCCTGTAATTGGGATGTCCACATCTCCAACATAAATCATACTATGTGAAGATGAAACTGAAAGGAAATCAACATCTTTTACCTCCTATTTTGATTTGGAAAGAACTGATGAGGGCTTCTCATCATCTGTTGTTGGTGGTTCGCTAGCTGTCTCGGCGCATTCCCCAACTTCTTTTCTGACATACCCAAGTCCTGTTCGACATGGTAATTCCTCTACTTTGATTGGATTGACAATGCCTTGGACATTAACTCCTATGCCTTTTCCTTCATACCCCATCTTCTTTAATAGTTTGGAGCCAATTCCCGTGGTATGATTTTCAAAGACAACAAAATTGTCGTCAGAACACATGCATGAATTCAGAGAATCACATTTTACCTCACATGGGTCATGCTGCAACTTTTCCAAGGCCTCGTCCATTGCTTGCAGCTATTGTAGCAAACTTTGTTTTTCTTATTTCTCTTCATGTAGGTGCATCTTCAATTCAACGTTCTCTGTTTGAAGATTATGTTTGTTGTGCTTCAGTTCTTCTAGGGCCTCTTCCGTGGCTCACAACTGAAGTTGCAATCACTCCTTTTCCTTTGTCTATTTTTGTAGAGTTTCATACATTATTTCCGCCCTTTTGGAAATTTTGAGCATGGTCTCGTACATCGCTTTTTCATCCTTTGTCGCTGCATGTTCCATTGTTCACGCTACAATTCACTTCAATGCAAAGACCACTCTGACACCACTTGATCCAGGTCTGGATGTGACAAAGGACCCTTCCAAGACCTTTTACTTTCATGATGTATTAGATTGAATTTAAAAAAAAAATAAATGAATACATGTGCATGCTGTAAAGAAGAGGAACATGTCAATCATCAACAACATAAAAACATAAGTCGTTGATAACGGAGTTCATCCAGGAGGGACTACGTCTTCGGGCCCTAGTGTCAAGATGGTGTAGGCCACTACATTAAGTGCTGTCAATAGTGATGATGTACATAGAGGTGATGTCGTTATCATATAAGGAAAAATTCCCTCACGTAAGAGTGGCTCCAAGAGATGTTCCACTATAGGAAATATCAGTCAAAAGACTCCTATCAGTATGACACAAACTCATGCATGATGATAATGAGCATCCCACCAACATGGAATAAAAGGGATCTCAATGCAAACATGCATGACGACAATATGAGTATCCCATCAACATACAACAAAGGGATATGAAAACACAGCATGACAAATCATGACAACAAGTACATCACATAGATGATTCCGCATCACATCAAGCAGGAATCATGAAAACAAGTAAGGAACAAGATCCCACATCAAACATCAAACAAGGATCTGTGCAGCACAATGCATAGCAAAAGAAGTACATGAACATACTGCATATACCTCACATCTAGGGGCCATCTGAAGAAGCGGATGTCAAACTTTTGAAGTTGTTCGGGCCATCGATCTCACAGCATTGAATTGCATGGAAATGAATGCTCGCTCATGAATGCTGACACCTGCATTCCACTTAGAAAAGTGGCCAAAAAATAGAATGAGAAAATGGAAAATCTGAATGCACCGTCAGATTTGTGGTGTCGAATAGTGCAAAATCGACTATCAAATTTTTGAATTCTGAGAAAGTGGAAATCTCAGGCTCAAGGAATCTTTTATATTCCCCCTAGATTCCTTAAATATTCCTTCCTCCAGGTCCTCTGCAAATCTGCTGCTTAGATCAAAATTTCGACTGCGCCACCAGGTTCCTGGCAGAATTCTGAGAAAAACGAGTATGAAGTTGGCTGCATTCTGACTTTGCCGAATTTTAGCATCTAAGGAATCTGGAAGATTCCCTTAAAGATTCTTGAAGATTCTCCTTCGTTGGAACCCTGCAAATCTGTTGCTCAAATGGAAAATTTGACCTCACCATGGCATTCCCTGCAAAAATGTAAGAAAATTGATTGTAAACTTGGTTACATTCTGATAAAAAGAATTTTTTACCTCCCCGGAGAATCTTCAGGCATCAAAGAATATTCTACCTTGAAATGCGTGTCAAGGTTCTGCCTCCCCTGTCTCGAAATCTGTGCCATGCTCCTCTGCTCCTCCATGCTGGGTGCACTAGGCAAATGCTGGGTTTATATATAAATTAATGGGCAGAGTTTACCACGTGGTTCAGTTTGGTGTAGTGGTTAAGCCATACCAATTGAGGCGGAGAGGTTAGGGATCAAATCCTGACCCCTCCAAAATTACACATAACCGTTATATACAATGGTGCATTTTATTTATATCAGAACCATTTTTAACACTACATGTATTTTTCTGTAGCACATTGTATTAAACGGATTGGCCGTTGTCGTATTGCGCGTTAATTGAGGTTGGCTGGTACATGGTTCATGGGTTGATTCATGGGGTCACCCGGTGGGGGCCGACCCATGTGGGTCAGGTGGGTTCAATCACCGCCGATCTCCTTATTAACGTATGGTGTATAGAGGCGTGGGTTGGTGGGGGTGGTGGCCCACCACCTCCCTTATATTTTTTTTTTAATTTTTAATCATAAGAAGGCCTTTTTCGAAAATCCAAAATTTGGACCAAAGGAGTCTTTTTAACGAGGCAACAATTTTTCCCAGAATTTGGCTAGATTTGGCTGGATTCATCCGCTAGAAAAAGTCCAAATTGTGTCGCCCTTAATCTGCCCAGTCAACAAAAGTCAACCAAACTTTGATTACTTCTAACTTCCTCATTCGGACTCGGATTAACGAACTGTTCACACCACCACGATCACGACGACGAGATCTTTAACATGAACTTGGTTCTAACATAATCCAAACACTTTTATTTTTGTGCTTTCATAAGCCCTCTTTGTCCTATGTGTGTCTTTGGAGCCACCTGGATAATTGTGGCTAAAATATTTCTAAGATTTTAGTAACTCATTGAAGCAAAGTGATGATCAACTAAGAACACTGAGGTAGTAAAATAATTCTGGGTCGATTAATCCTACTGAGCTCTTGGGTCTTTTGAAGAGGCTTCCTGAGGCATATACATGACCAAGTCAGAGTACCTACACAAAGCCATGTTATGGTAGAATAGACATTTTCCTAAAGTGAGACGTAATCCTCCCAGGAAAAAAACTCGACGATTGTGATTTGGAAAAAATTGTGATAGAATTTGTGATCCAACGACATCATCAGTAAAAAGAAAAACCTTTCAGGTTGGATTGAATCCTCATGAATATTGAAGTTATGAAGGAAAACAAAGTAGTAGGTCCCAATAATTGGTCTTTAGCTTGAATCGATGTCATCCCCAAATCATCAAATAAGCACCAAGATCACTTGGATAGAAAGAAATTCCTGAGACCCTGCGAGCGTTTTCTGAGAGAGATAAGGTCCTCCCGAAGTATCGGACTCTGCAAATCGTGTGTGAGAGTCTACCTAAAACGAGTTAATTTCTCTTTGTGTAGCAAGTCAAATTCTTTGTGGGTAGGTGCCTATTTATTCATAGGGATATGGGGCATACCTTATTTTAGCTGCAGACGGTCTGAGTAGATACGCTAATGTTCAATGGACATATCGTATTGAATCTAGAATCGGTTGTCGTTTGATTGAAAACTACTAATATTGATGGATTATGAACAATGACATTATTATGACTGAAAAAAACAAAGAATTGTTATTGAATGTGTAACAAGAGTATTATATTTTTCTATTGAACATAGTTTATTTCATCACTGTATGAGTATTTTTTTTGTTTTATTGTAAACAAAAACAAAAAGAAGAAGAAGGGAGAACCTGATTATTTGAAGCCATAGGGAAGAAACCCACTTAGGATATTACAGTGGTATTAGAGTAGAGATTTTTCCAGCCTAGATGGTATTTAAAAATTGAACCACCAGAAACAAATTTCTTGCACAGATCTGCAGAATCTTGTATAAAGTTGGACGAGAAACAAGAAGATATCTATATCAACCGGATGCAAGAATGGAACAAAAGATTAGAAGAATATAACAAAACACTCCAACATCTAAGAAAGAAAATTTAGGACTGATAGAAATTATAAAAGTAGAAAGATTTTCTTATGTTGATAATTACTTATGATTCCTTGTATTACTTATTGTCTTATATTCATCAAGCAATTATAAAAAACATAAACATGAATATCAAGGACACAAGATGTAGGCTCTCAGCTAGGGAAAAAAACCCTCTCTAGAGGAAAACCCAAAATTCTCCTCTTCTTCAAGAAACAAAGCAAATGAGACAACCATGACCCTTTGACCAAGACAAAGACCTCCTCTAATACACCAAGTCATCCTCCCATGAAGACAAGTCAAACTTTTAAATTTAAGTCAAGGAAAACATCTTAAATCAAGTCAACGAGGGTCTTGACCCTCTCTTTCACTTCTGCAATTTTCGGCCCTACAATAGTTCAGTCTTCAGTTCACTTGCACGTGTGCCAGAAATACACAAATTTTGGCTTCCCTTTGATTAGATAAGTGTCTCCTCTTCTTCTCTATGATCTTCTTTCTCTTTTTGGCTATTCACACTCACTTCTTTTACTTGGAACTATTTATCAAATTACTTGCTTGGATTCCTTCCATACTAGGTCGAATGCATTGCTATATATAGTGGTTTGAAGCTCCTCTATTAGGCCAACATGAAGAGAGGGAAGGCTGACTTGGTGGAGGAGGCTATACTTATAATTTTGAGTCAATTACAAATTTATTTCTTGATGTACAAAGCCCAAGAAGGGTCTATCACATGATGACAAGGACTATGACTCATGACAAAAACCCTAGAAGCGCTTAATGGCTGCTTTGACCTAGAAAGAAAATGAATAAAGCATGAAACCCATGCTTATAAAATATTTTTTTCTTTTATAATATTTTCTTTTCTTTCTTTTTACAAATACATTACATCATGACTTAAATATAATTATGAAGACCGATACTAGTTACATTTCTCAACACTCCCTCTTAACTAGGGAGGTATTCATAATTGTTCAATCGGTACAAGGTTGAACTCAATTTGAAATGTTCTAAGAAGAGTACAACAACATACACAATGTTAGATACCAAACTGCCAAGGTATTACATCAAAGATCTAAGTATCAAGACACTATTTCAAAGATCCATTAACTCAAGGATATAAGTGTCATTTCCAAGACACTAATACAAGGATCTAAGGTACTAATAGGGACTAGGTGTTATCAAGGCAACTTACCACTATAGGTACCATTAAGCTACAACCCTGGTATCAATCCAATTGGATATAGATACCATCTAGGCCTCCATGCCAAGGCACCTGTTGAGAAATCTAGGGCATTATGATTAGGTGATTTCTCTTGTAATGATAATTGCTTGTGAATTCTTTTTACTTCTTTAGATTATTATAGTGTTATTATTCATCAAATAGTTACCAAAGAATAAAAAATAAGGATACCAGAGACATAGAATGTAGGCGATCATCTAGGGCCAAAACCTCTCAAACTTGAGAGGAAAACCCAAACGAATTCTTCTTCTTATAGAAACTTCAAGTGATGAATTCCAAGACCAAGACCTGATGGGACTCCAAATTAGACTAAAATAAATGCTCATCTGACCATCCTTCGGTACATTAAACCTCTCTTTTTGCATTAGATAATGTATTCTAACTTTAATATGTTCATTAGGAAGGTTTATGGATAATTGTATATTTGTGTCTAATATTATTTATTTTTGTGGTATATTATGAGAATATTGGGCAGATTATGGAGATTTGGAGGAGGAGATAATTTAGGGACCCGCTCCCAACTACAAGAGGATCAATATTAAATAATAAATCAACAATATATTTTTGAATTATGGCACAGATTCTGGAGCTCCAATGATTGCGAAAATCTAGGAATGTGTTCCCTGCAATTTAATGCATATTCCTAGTATTGGGAACTAGATCCACTAATCAAGGGATTTTGGTGGGGAAATATTACTCCTTTCATGGGGGATGATTCCTAATCATTTTGTATAAGTAACAAGTCGAATTTTCCTCTAGGGGTTTATTTTTATTAGTCCTCATGTGGAGAGAACTCGTATTTTTGTAGCTCCACTTTCATTTCTTGCAGGGATGTAATTGTATTGATGAAAATAATGAAGATTGGTGACATGTTCAAGTTCTAGATCTTGGTATCCTTCATAGGAATATGATTTTCCTTGGGCTTGGCCATCCTAGGAGCCTCAGAGGCTTGTATCATTTACTTTTCTTCTTTTCACTTCTTATTCACATGCATCTCTTGTTCTTGTTTTTTATTTTTGCATTTAGTATTGATGATTTCCTGTTGTGGGATTGGGTTAAATGGTTAAAGTAAGTTCTTTTTTAGGATAAAAAGCATCATTTCATTCTTGTAACAACTTTGGAACGTCATATTAATCATTAAGCTACTTGGATTAGTTTGCTTATTCCCAAATCTAGATTTCTGGAAGTCCCTTGTGGCATATAACAGTAAATCTATGCTATTTTTTAGAGCATGCTAACGAGATTCAATCGAGTTGATTCCAATTTCATTATATCAAAACAAAAATTCTAGTTAATAACAAAAATTTCCCCATTGCATTTGTACTTCATTAGGTTAGGCATTTGATAGATTTACTAGCTCACTAGTTCTAGAATTTCTAGATTTTAGACTAGTAATTTTCTGCTATTTTTTAGCATGGATTAACAAAGATATTTTTGAGTGATTCCACTTGGAATGGAGACCTAATACATCCTAGTAAATAAAAAAATTTGTCCCACCCAATTTGGATTTGATTTGCTTGGTCATTCGGTGAATTATAGTTTCCTGTAGTAAATTTGATGTTTCTTGTAGTACTCTTCCAGCATGTATATACTTGCCTATATTTTCTCAAAAATATTGGTTTTGGTCCCTTCAGGTTGAATCATAACCCATAGGGTCTAAATCCATGATTAGGGAAGACTAAAGACCACTTAGGACTTTCCTTTTCACCCATGCAAAACATTTCAACAATTTAGGTTAATGGAAAAAATTATGAATTGGATAATACAATGATGATTTTCTTGATTGCCACATCCAATGAACTCTATTAATGGATCTAAACCCTTTGAAAATTAATGGTTGTCATTTATTCCATGATCTTTACTTTATGCAATTAGAATAGGTTTCTTTCCTTGTATTTTCTTTCTTGCAGTAGGGTAAGGTTTCCATTTCGAGAATTTCATTTTCTACAATTAGTTTAGGATTTGATTTCATTACATGCACTCCATTACATCATGAAAACAAAGGAAGGACAAATTATAGTGCTGATACATCTTAAGTTTTTACAAACCCTGAGTTGATAATTAAAGTTTGTAGCCTTTGGAGTTGTAGCATTCTTGTTGCAATAGCGAGGCTCATCAAGACCCTTGACCAAGATTCCTCCAAGACCAAGTCACCCTTATCCTTAAGTCAGAGAAACTTCTTCCTTGACTTCAAATTTTACCTTAGAAACACTCTTATTGCAACTTTGTCCTTCCTTACTGCAATTCAGCTCACCTGCAACTTTTGCAACTTTTTAGTCTCCCCCCCCCCCCCCCCTTAAGAAGCCCTAGGTTACATGAGAGAGGAGATAATGGAGAGATCTATTCTTCTTGTCCTTCCCTATGGCTTCCTTCCCTTCTTAGTTAACTCAGCCTTAAAACTAGACCTTGTTGACACCAATATTTGATACTAGGATGTGACTATAATTCAACCTTTCTTCAACATATTAGAAACCCTACATCTTTTTACACATGTGGAGAGAGGTCACCTAAAACAAATCCAAAATTTCGCTCTTCCTTCTTTCCTTCATCCTCCTTTATCTCGCACTTTCTCCCCTTCACTTGAGTTCGAGTACCAAGTGTGTAGTAGGAGTTGAGAGAAGCTGAGTGCCTTCTTATATAGGATTCTTTTCCAAGACTTGAGGCCGACTTGTCATTGACCCTAGGCCACTTAATCTTGGTGAAGGTAGTTTACTTCATTGCAGGACGACTTGTTGGAGGTGCTTGGACTTGGTCTTGGAGGATATTTAGAATATTTACAATGACTACATATGTAACATGCCCAAACGGGTCTTTAATACATGATATTCACTCAATAAATTTTATGACTTGATGACATTGACAATGGGAGATTTAACTAAAATAAAATTCCTTGATCATGAAACCCATATCTCAAGCATAAAAAAATGATTTTATTTTTCTTCTTTACATCAATTACATAAAATAATGATTACACTTGTCATTATGAAGAACGAACCTAGTTACATATTTCAACACCCCCTCTTAACTATGGAGGTATTCATAATCCACACAAGGTACTTGGACATTCTCAATCTGAAGTATTCTCATAAGAAAAGTTGGATTGGTAACCCATTTATATAACATCATATCATCCAACATTATCACATAGCAAGGCCTTGACTAATAGATCTATCTCTCCATAAGATCAAATCACAATGCTGGTGACACCAATAATTTATAAACACCCTCGTCATTTTCTCTCTCAGAACATACTCCACCTGGGTTCTTTCAGAGTATGTACCACCAAGACTATTCTTATCTTGGATTTCCATTCCTCAAAGAATATCGATCCTCCACAACTTACTCTTTTCTTGGATGCCCTACCACATCCTCAAAGAGTATTGGATGTCATATGATTACCATAATCCTCCATTCTATCTTC
>APFE031218651.1:0-23975 GCA_000404065.3 Pinus taeda
TGTTCCTTTAGGCAGTGAAGCAACACTTTTAGGGACTTAGGAGCCCTCAGTTTATGGACATTTATGATTGGGGTTGAAGTGCCCAAAAATGTCTATAACAAACTCCTTCCAAAACCCTGTCGAAAAGAGAAATTAGGAGTTAAGACTTCTTCATCATGGGATTCATTGTACGCTTAGAACCGAAATGGGGCTAAATTTCTTGAAGGATACCCATAGGTGAAATAGTAGTTGCAGCCAGTACAATGGTTAGGATTTGTTGAAAATTTTGATGGGCATGAGAAAGAAGTTACGAAATCATTTTCTCAAGCTTATGATGGTATAGAAGTGGAGATTGGAGACATTAAATTGGTTCTGACAGAGTCTTTTGTAGCATAAGCTACCAGATTACCAAGAATCAGGAAAAGTTGGTTCAAGAACTAGAAGATTAAGGAGAAAGAATGGGAGGTCTTCCTTAAAAATCCAAGTATGGATATCTATGTTTTTAAAAAGGGAATTCCAGCCACATCCTTAAACACTAAATGGAGAAATTTTCTATTAATTAATCAAAAATTCATAACTTGTGAAGGTAGGTTTGGAAAAATGTTATTTTACCATGCTCTCGCAATGATGAATTTTCTTGGTGGTAATGAAATCAATTTACCATACTTCCTACTTTGTAGTTTGAGAAAAATGGATGGAAACATTCAGATGAAAAATACAGCCCATAGATAATGCCTTGTACCATCATGGGTTAGTGAAAATTTTAATTGAAGCCCATATAAAAATAAAAAGGGATAACTGGGAAGATTTTCTGATTAGAAATTAATTCAAATAATTTGAACAAGAAGAACCTAGTAATAAACAAGAAAGAGTAGAAGAAAGTTTCCATCAAACCCTAAGGAAAACTCACTTGTACAAGAAACACAACAAGATCAACATTTTGATGATGAAACCCCTTTTGTAAGTGTGTTGGAAAATCTTAAGAAGAAAAATGTTAGAAGAAATATAGCCAATAATAAAGGGGAAAGTACATCAAAAGGAGAAAAAAAACAAGAAAAGGTTAAAAAGAGTCCCCATACTACTGAAAAATCACCATCAACTATAAGAAGAAGTACAAGGCTTAAAAAAACAATACATTAATAGTCTCATAAATCTCATACATTTATCAATTTAGAAGAAGAAGAAGAGGAATTGAGAGTTCGATCGCTAGTTTCATGTCCAGCTAGGAGAACTCTGGAAATTGATCTTGTCCAGCAAGAAATATACGACTACATTAAATATCTAGAACAAAGATCTAGATGGAAAATATTTGAATCATCCTCAAACTAAGAAGAAATTTTAAGTGAGTAAATTCATTTTGATCCTCTAGAAGAATCCCAAATTGTAAACACTCTTAAGAAGGAAATCTATGAATTGGAGGTATTAAATAGATATTTGGAGCACGAACATGAAACAATAATGCTACAAAATGAAATTTAGAGAACTCAAAATGATAACATATTGTTACATATTGGTTTATGGTATGAGAAAAATAAGAAATTGAAAGCTAAAAATAATTTTTTTAAGAAAAATGTCACAAGTATGTAGAACATGATCTTGATGAAGAAACCAAGGACGACAACAATCAATATCAGGAAAGCAAGAAGAACTAATTTAGATGTTCTTGCTCAAGCCTCTGAAGAAACTCAGCAATAGAGAAGGATTATAAATTTTGATATTTTGTGCATGAGGACATGTAATGTCGTCTCTGTGGGGGAATGTTGAAGCCCAAAATTGTCTCTTTTTGACAACCTTCATACACTCCATCCTCCTTCTTTTTGACTCTAATAACTCTAATTGAGCATCAGTTTACAAGGTTCATTGAAATATCAGGTACTTAAACATATTCTATTTCATAAGTTTCATTGTTCTTTATTATTTAACTTAATATTTGCATAAGCTACTGAATTACACCAATTCTACAGCTAATGATTGATTCTGCAGCATAGTTGAAGGTTCGACGGGTTCCAAAAAGCCAGCCGAGGAATGAGAAATATGGGTAGGTGCCTAATAGTTGGCATAATGATATTAACCTATCCTCATGACTTGGATCAATAATAAGATCACCATATAAGTCTATTCAACACAGAAGTCAACCAGTGAAGAAGGAGTCAAAGGCAAACTAGGTGAGCGAGAAAATTAATAGAAGCAGATATCGAGCCTCATGATTTTATTCTCTAACAGAAAATCATGAAAAAATCATGCCATATTATCTTCTTATGTTATTTTTATTCTCTGTTGAGTAGGATAGGCTCATAAATCTCTAAAACAGTTATTGATAAAGGTTATAAATATACCTATCAGCATGATAAATACTTGAGATATGAATATTATTTTTGAAACTCTATTTACAGTGATAAAAACTCTATTTGTTTGATACCCTTGATGTGCAGTATCTAATTCCATATATAATCCTTTGAAGAGTCGTGTTGTTACCAACATCTCGTAGGAGGGCCCTCTAGAGTTGTAATGTTTTATCATTTTTAATTAACATTTCAATTCTATATTTTATATAGTTTTTAATTAGCTCATCCAATTGTCCAGTTTCAGTTTTGAATGAATGTTTAGGATTGTGTTTAAAGTAGGATTTGTTTAATCATTTTTCTATAGGATGAATGGTTCAAGCCGAGATCTCTTACGCACATGAAAAATAGTATGACAGAGTGTGGATTGATTTAGGATTTGTAGAATAGTTTGAGTTATATCTGAGTTAAATTACATTTGAGTGAAGAAGATTTCAATTTCCAATTAGTGTGATTATAGAGTTAATTTCTCTTTTTCTGTTAGAGTGATTTAGATTTAATTTCATTATTTAGTTAAATAAGTGTGATATTTTAGATTAATTTCCTTTTCTGTTGAAAGTAATTTGGGTTTGATTATTTCGTCTTCTATTTCAGAGTAACTTTATTTCTACAAGTATGATATTTCTTTCGAGCAAGTGTGATAATTCTAGTGTGATCTTTCTTTTGAGCAAGTGTGATCATTTTAGTTTCATTTTGCAAATGTGATATTTCTTTCAAGCAAGTGTGATAAACTTAGCTTCATTTCTGTTAAGTGTGACATCTTTACTTTATGCAAGAGTGATCGTTGTTTTAATAAATTTTAAGTAGCAAATGTGCATAAATATATCTCAATTTAATTTGGGAATTTCTTGAATAATAAGGACTCCTAGCACAAACGATGCACATATATTTCATCAATATACTAGCCCTAGTTGATAATTTATGTAGTAATTTAACACCAGTTAAATTACTCAATCAGATATCTTGTATATTCAATAGGTTCATGATAAATAAGTTCTTCACATGGGGCTTCATTTATAGGTTCAGGTTCTTTTGACCTCGATTCCACATTCGTTGGGGCCACATGTACTTCATCATCAGAGTCTAAGTGTGAACCCCTGGACTTCCAAAATGCAACATCCTCATAAAAAATAACATCCTTGCAAGTCTCAATATATTGTTTCCCTAGAATATAGACCCTAAAGGCCCTTGAATTCTCACTGTAGCCAACAAAAGTACCCTTGTTCCATGATGGTTCCAACTTTGTCATTTTCTCTTTGGGCACATGGACAAAAACAGGAGAACCAAAGATTCTTAAATTTTCAACATTTATTCTCTCATTTTTAAATATATCTACAAGAGTCTTGTAATCCAAGATTCGATGTGGGCATCGGTTTTGAATGTAGATAACAATCTGTGAAAATTTGGAAACCTGAATCCTATTGTAGCAACTGGAAATAATTCTCCTAATTGTTAAATTATTTTTTAACAATCTATTTATTGTTAGATACAACAAATACTGAATCAATCACACTGTAACCTACACAAATAAACTATGTAATAAATAAACGTTGGAAGAAATACTAGCACTCAAATAAAATAACCGTTATTTTTGGACCAATGTCCCCTGAAAAACCCAACTTGGGAAAACCGGTGCAGCAACTGAGGGTTTTATTATTATGCAGCAGTGAAATAATATGAGTACAGCTCGATGCCAAAACTAGAAATCCTATAGAGAAAAACTGGCAAGAAAAATATAGCAAGGAATTTCCTCACTCCACAAGCAAATTCGAGCTCTGACCTCAGCTCAAGTTGAATCATCCAAACTGACTCTGCGCAGCTACTATGTCATCCTGGCATGGTAACTTCTGCACTCATCTCAAAACATCTTTTCCTCAAGTCATATGGTCTGTTGTTGTTTGGGAAAATGTTTCTCCTGGCCTCCAAAACCTATGTTTAGCTTCTGGCACTGAAACTTGGCTTTCCTAAGTAGATAGGAGATTTCCTCTTGAGGCTACTACACTGCTCTGCGTTAGCCTCATAGTGGCTCCTCTACTTCTCTACAAATGCACTCATCGAATTTGGAATCCTTCCTCCAACTTCACTGTCCTTGCGCCCCTCTCACTGCTTCGATCTCACAACTCTCTCTCCAGCAACTGGCTGTTTTTACTCAAGAAATTGATTTGCTCATGAAATCAAACTACTCTAGTAATTTCTCCAAGACCCATCAAAGTCTTCTTATAATCCTCTATTGAGACTTCAATGACCAATATTAGATCTTAATAATTGGCTAGGATTAACTTGAAGTCGATCTGTGTGAGTGTCTAGAACATTCACACCTTGACTTAATTAATTTTGATAATTAGTCATATTCCCTTAGTTTAGACAGGAAATATTTAAAATGTGACTAATAATCTAATTAAGTCATTTCTAGGTGGAATTTCGAGAAACAATTTCTGGGTTTTGGATATCTCATGTATTCTTGCCCCTCCACAAAATTTCAAGGCTAGAACACATCCGATGCTACAAAAATAACACTCTCTCTTAGAGAGGAATGTGTTCTAGTGCTCTACTGCTCAACCTATAGCATCATCTTGTCTCTGCATCATCTCCTATCACGTTTTTGGTGTCTGGCTACTACTGCCCATCAACCACTACACAACTCTGATATCTGTTCCATTTTTGTTGTTGTAGACCCTACTGAACTACTGCCAACACTGCATCTGCAGTGCAACTCCATCTTCATTTGTTGTTTCTACAATTGCAACATCTGCAACTGAAAAGCATCCTAAATACTAAATCAACTATGATTAGTATGATGCATTTAGCACCCGAGTCTCTGGCTGCTGTTGGTATATGCATTGTTAGTAAGAAATTTGCACTACTATTGACTCTACTTTGTGCCAGTTGTACTATTGCCAGCTTTGATTGTGCTCCCCAGTATCTGATTGTTACTAGACTCTGCATCTATCACTCTGGCATCTGAATGCATCTACTACCACTGATCTATCCTACTACTCAATGTTGTGGGCCCCCATAGCAAGGTATTGATCCAATAGGTGGAATCCTCAAGGATCATGCCCAACTATAGCACATTTGGGCTACAAAACCAAGTCTCCCCACCTCACTTGTTGAGGTATGTCAACAAACATGGCGAAGTATTCCTCCATTTTGGAGGATAGCCTATTGATCTCTATTGAAGTTGCATGTTGTTCATGCTTATCATCCTTTTCCTTCTTCCTGAGAGGACACTATGTACTGTAGTGACCAAGCTCATCACACCTGAGGCACTTGACCTTTGACATGTCCTTCTTCTTCTTTTGTTACTCCCCTTTTCCTTGACTGGGACCCTTTGATGCGAGAGCCACATTCTCCTCCTCCTTCACCTACTTCGATCCACTACTGATGCCATTGATTGAGCTCTTCACTAGGTCTCCTCTCAATTCTTCCTACTGCAAATCGGCCCACATCCTGTCCCACCTTGGCAAGGTGTCTCTGCCTGAGATAATTTGGAAAAATACCTATGACTCATCTAAGACATTCTTGAGTTCCAACCACACTAGCTCTATAGGTTGAGGTGCTACCCTAATAGTTGTAAGATGGTCTCGGATCTCCTGAATCCTGGTGACAAAGGGGTTTATGCATTCTCCTTTCTGCATCTTGGTGCATCTCATCTTCTCCTCTAAGTACACCTGCCACTGCTCAGAAGTTCCCTGGTATAGCGTGGGAAGTATATCCCACCTCTTTGGAAATACCTTTGCCAACTATATGAGAAGCAATGTGATATTGAACACCATTAAGGATCAACCTCTTTGCCCACACCATCTCCTTTTTGTACTCTTTCAGTTGATCTGCATCAGTGGGGATGGATACCACTGGATCTATGAATGGTTTCAAGAAATATTCATCTAGAAGGAAGGACATCCTTGCCTTCTAGATGACATAGTTGGAACCATCATTCAATCTGTCCTAATCTCGAAGTCCAATAGCGGCCATCTCAAACAATTTCGAAAATATCCTCTTCCCTTCTGCTCAGCTGTTGCTTAGCTATTCACACTCCCTTCTAGAGTGAGAAACACTGCACACAAAGACTTATGATCTACAAGGGAAATTGAACTTCTTGAGACTAGAAGTTCCCTAAGGAAATTTTTCCTTAGTGTGTGCTCTTCTTCCACCTGACACTATTTTTTCTCTAAAAAACTATTGCAAGACAACTATGTCCAGCTAGAGATCTGCTCTGTGAAAAATACTGGTTTCTCCCTCTACCTCTGGAATCCCTCAATCTTGAGAGATCGATTTTTTCTGTCCCTCTCTTAGAAAAATTCATTCTCCTAAATAAATTTGATCTCTTAGCCAAGGTGATTGCGTTGCCTCTGGGGTTTTGATCCACTGCCCCTCAATGAATGACAAAACACCCTCTTTCTTCACTATTGAGCTCTCCCACTAACCATCTGCACTCTGATACCATGTGAAAATTCAGAAACTTGAATCCTATTGCAGCAACCGGAAATAATTCTCCTAATTGTTAAATAATTTTTTAACAATTTATTTGTTGTTAGCTATAAAAAATACCGAATCAATCATACTGCAACCTATAGAAATAAATTGCGAAAGAAATAAATGCTAGAAAAAAATACTAGCACACACATAAAATGACAGTTATTTTTGGACCAATGTCCCCAGAGAAACCCAACTTGGGAAAACTGGTGCAACATTTGAGGGTTTTATTATTATGCAACAGTGAAATAATCTAAGTACAGTTGGATGCCAAAACTAGAAATCCTACAGAGAAAAACTGACAAGAAAAATCTAGTGAGGAATTTCCTCACTCCATAGGAAAATCCAGGCTCTAACCTCAACTCAAGTTGAGTCATCCAAACTGGCTCTACACAGCTATTGCATCACCCTAGAACAATCACTTTTGAACTTAACTTGAACCAACTTCTCCTCAATTCGTTTGGTCTACTGTTCTTTGGGAAAATGTCTCTCCTAGCCTTCGGAACCTCTGTCCATCTTCTGGCACTGAAACTTGGCTTTCCCCAACAAATACAAAATTCCCTCTAGAGGCTAATGCATTGCTCTATGTCAACCTCACCATGGCTCCTCTTCCTCTCTACAAATGCACTCGCCAGATCTAGAATCCTTCCTTCGTCTTCACTATCCCTTTCCCTCTCTCACATCTTCGATCTCATAGCTCTCTCTCTGCTAACTAACTACTACTACTCAGGAAATTGATCTGCTCATGAGATTGAACTTCTCTAGTAATTTCTCCAAGCCCCATTGACTTCTTCTTATACTCCTCTATTGAGACTTCAATGACCAAGATTAGATCTTAATAGATGGATAGGATTAACTTGAAGTCAATCCATGTGAGTTTCTAGAACATTCACACCTTGACTTAATTAATTCAGATTAACTACTCATATTCCCTAAGTTTAGACTTAGAAAATATTTAAAAACTAACTAATAATCTAATTAATTCATTTCTAGGTGAAATTTCCAGAAAACAAATTTCTAGCCTCTCCACAAAATTTCAAGGCAATAACAAATCTGATGTTAAAAAGACTAACACAATCCTTGCAACTTCTCCACAAAGAAACATAGGCAATTCTTGGTCATGCAACATAACTTTGACAACTTCCAATATAGTTCTATTCTTTTTTTTAACAATTCCATTTTGTTCGAGGTAATAGGAAACTATCAACTCCCTCTTAATTCTAGCATCCCTGTAGAAATCAATTATTTCATTTGATACATTCTCCCCACCAATATCGGACCTTGGTCTTTTGTAGAAATTCCTTATAGATTCAAATTGTTGATTGTAATATGCTAAAACAATAGATTTGAATCTACTCTACTAATCGGTAGAAATAATTAAACGATTGCGAAATCATGAAGCATACAAGAGAAGGAATTCAATCAACACATTACACAATGATTTACTGGGTAAATCTACAATTAGAAACCCCTAGTATCTGTATATTGCATTAGTCAGAAAATATGAGAAGATTACAATGATTTTCTCAAGCCCAAGCAACCTCTGCACTATCTCTATCTCTCTCATTGCTTCCTAGAAAATATCAAGCCAATTTCTTGCTTCCCCAAGTCCCTATTTCCTTGCACTATTCCTTAAGGAATTAGCCCTTATTTAATTGGGAAATTAATCAATTATGAATTGTGCAATCCTCATATGCCTTCCTCTAATTGCATGCACCATTTATTTAATTTAGATGATTTTACAACTGATAGTACATTATCCCTTAACTCCAATATCAACTAGGTCTTTCTCTTATTTGACATGCATGAGTTAATTATGAGTGAATCTTTAGTTTACTAGTTGATCACTACAGGAAGCACCACACTGCACTTCAGGCAACACCACACTGTACTTCAGGTAACACCCCACTGTACTTTAGGCAATACCACACTTGAATGCATGCAACACCCGATTGGACTGCATGCAACACCATACTACTAGACCTCTCACTAATTCTTGCATCATTTGGAACTAGTTTAACTAACTTTAACTCAGAATGAACTAATGAATTAAAACTCAAAATAAACTCAACTAGTGCTCCTAATTGTAGGAGACACTCTACATTACTCTAGTTAGACCCTCAACTCGAATTAACTGAGTCAAATAAGTCAAATTAACTTAGTTAACTATTACAAGTTGTCATGTGATGTGGAATTACAATTGTATTCCTCATTTAATTCAATGAGTAAATTAAATCAGGATCTTTCTTGATGTTATTTTTATCATTTCTTGTTGCTATTTTCAACACTCCCTCTCAACAAGAAACAGACTCACATCTATCCCAATCCAATACCTTTGTAATGTTCTACATGAAACTCTTTTCATTTTTGTTGTTTCTACTATAACATCTACAACAACAACAAAAAACATCCAAACAAAATAAACTGAATGAACTGTGTCTGCAACTGTCTACAGGGAAAATTATGTTGTTGTTGACTCTGCTACTGAGCCTCATGCTTTGCTATCAACACTTCGCCTACACTCCTCAGTATCTGACTAACACTAATCCTCATGCTACTCAATATTGTGGGCCCTGTAGCAAGGTAATAATCCATGAGACAAAAACCACCTCAATATATCCTACTCAAATTTATGCACTCTTTGGTGCAGGGTAAGACCCCTGCACATACCCACAATATGCAAGAATCTACATAAACTCAATTGTCCCAGGTATTTAACTCTACAATGGAGTTAAATCTTCAACCTCTATGGTTAAGGCCCTCTTTATCTACAGTTCCTTTCCTATTGGAACACAATCACCCCGCCTAAACCTCCTATCAGGACTATATCAACCCTTGAGTCTTTGTATAAGACTTTGATTAAAGTCTTTTCATTAATCCTTCTTATCGGGAATGAAAAACCCTTCAGAACCTTTATATAATCCATAATTCATATATATACAACCATCCCCCTTTAACCATTGGTTACGTATGGGTTTAACATATGAATACACTATCGGTGCTCTTTTTTCCTTATAACCTTTTAACAAAGGAAACAACTACAAACATACCTCTCTTAGCTTTTATATGTATTCTGCACAGTCCCTGAGGTTAAACCTCATTGCAATCGTCCATCGCATTCTCCTTTCCCTCACCACATATGTGATTTATCACCCCTCCGACTCCGATATGAAATTATCGGAGTCATTAAATCTATGTTCTAGCCTTTAAACACTCAGCACAACTCTTTAACACAATACAAAGGAATTACCTTAAACTTCCGCCCCGAACCATATAAGGCAAACTTCAAATTTTATATACTCTAGCTCTAAGTAACATCAGGTCCATTCTTCCATCGGTCCTTTGTATTATCGCAAGCCTCTTTCCATATGCTGATTCCTGATATCTTGATACCTCTGATCGTCGACTAGCACTTATCAGCGATATCGCTATCGACATATTGCTATGCTCCATTCCATTGTCGCTATCGTTTATCTTTTCCAAAGTGCGATTGCGATTTCGATCATGGCTATTGATCCGATCCCGATCCAACGGTCCACGATCAATCGGTAGTCACTCGCCGATTTCAATGCCTCCAAAAGTATTATGTCGATACGATACAACTTAGACCATTGATCTCATAGATCTAATGGCTCCTGAGACACTTCACTTCTCCACTTGTCCCTTTACTTAGTTTTTACGCCATTTTCAATGGTTTTTGCGAGTCCTTTGGGTTCTTCAGAGGTTCTTCCTCCTTCATTGTTTCACTGCGACTCTTCCTCCTGGCTCCACTTCGCATGCTCCTCTAATTGTTGTAACTTCAAAGCAATTCTTGGACCTTCAAGTGGATTAATACGATTTCTCTAAATCATTCTTCTTCTCTGTGCGTCCTTCAAACTCTGCCTTCTGCTTCCACTGCTCATCTTCCTTTGAGCTGGACTCCTTAGCAAATTCTTTCTTCGCAACTCCTCTCCAAAGCTAACTCTACCTCGTCACTTGGATTCAATGATCCCTTTATGATTCCTCTGAATCATTTTTCTCCTCCGCGTGTTTTGCTGAACCTTGTCTGCAACCCCCTATTACAGAACCTACAAGTTCACATAAAATCCAACACTTGAAACACATATTCCACTCAGAATTGAGATGATTATATTAATAATATAAACAATGGTTATAGAATGAGATCTCTGTGCCTCACACATAGGCTTATTCATCAATATTGTTGCCTCATTTTTTACTCTGCCCATAGGCTTACATATGTGTCAAGAGTTCTGTTGAACTTCCTGTTTCGACTCCTATATCTACTGAACTGACTCCTAAATCCTCTGTCCACTATGTTCACTTCTAATTAATTCCCAAAGTCTCTCTCTTGTCCCTCGAATCATGGAATGTTCTAAGAGTCCTAATTGATTTTAGGCTCTTTTGTCATTATTGCCACTCATGTTCTCATTTATTCAAGAGCACTTACAATTTATCTCACACATCTAATTAAATCACTAAAAGGCCTAAATTTCATTAACTTGAGACTTAGGAAAACTACTTCCTAAAAATATATGACCTCCTTATGTCTACTTAATTACAATGATTTTGCTTGGGCTGAATGCTCCTACATCACCCTTGGGACTATTTCTTCACATTACCCCACCTCTCACTTGGAGTATGGATGCATGTGCTCCCTCTGCTCACTTGGCTCGAAATTCCCCCCTACTGGAGGTCTCTACTTGAGTGGATGTCTCCACTCGGATTCCTCTTGCTTCTCCAATTGTGGTTTCTCAACAACTTGCTGAGGCTACATGTTGAGAGGTAATGCTCCCTCTCAACCACTAAGTCTCTAACCTTTTCTTGCTTCTTAAGTCTTTTCACGCATCTTGTACGTCAAGTGCATACAGGATCTTGAATCGAACACTTATCTTTTTCACCTATCCCGTGGTGATGTGTCTAAGGAAAACCTTTCCTTTGCTAAATATCATATCGTAGCCATGGTCTTCCAATAGTACAATGGAAAGAAGATTCTTCTTTAGTCTTGGAAAAAACATCACATCTGCGAGTCTGAGAGGGGAGCCAAACTCCCTCCGAAGAGTAACTGTACCGATACTGGTCATGTTATACCTCTCATCATCTCCAAACTAAATGTTCACCTTGAGGTCTTTCTCCTACAAGTCATTGAAGAGATCTCTATTCCCCGTCATATGTAATGAGGCACCACTGTCGAGATACCACCTACTTCCCATTACAGTTCTTTCCATGCATGCAATGAGAATAAATCAAGTTCAAATTGTGAAGCTAGAGTTTCACATGTTGTTGCTACTGCATACTCCTTCTTGCTTGCTTTATTTTGTGGACATTTCAAGGCATAGCGCCTGAACTCATGACAATGAAAACACTTGATGTTTGTCAAGTATTTCTTCTTTCCCTCCTCACCTTGGGTCTTATTTCCCTTGGCTTTCTTTTCTTTGCTGACTAATGCAAAATCCTCTTCCACTTCTTTGGATGAGGTCCCATCTCTGGTGTTTTGTCAAATCTATTCTTGAACCAAGTTGGACCACAAACACTCCCACTTTGATTGCTTCTCCCTCCCATTTATTGAGTCCTCGTAGTCGTGCTAGCTCTTCAGAATGCATAAATGTGCTAGGCTGACAAGATCATCTTCAGCAACCATAACACCAACACTTTCAAGCTCATCCCGACATTGGGTGAACTTGGTCAAGTACTTTGGTATTATGTCACCCTTCTCCATCTTGATTTTTTTGAGCTTGTCCTTTAGTTCTGGCTCCTCGTGGTCACTTCTATTTTGAAACAAGTATGTCAAGGCCTTCCACATTGCATATGGAGTCTCCTTACTGTGGAGGTTTAGGACAATATGATATCGAACTCCTTATAGGATAATCCTTCTCGCATTTGCAACACATTTTTTCCACTCTTCCAGATCTTGAGCATCAGCTGTTGTAGGCTTAGGAATATCCTTGTCTATGAATTCCTTAAGCCTATTGTTTTCCAACATTTCCTCCATCCTCTCCTTCCTAGAAATATAGTTCGAACTACCCTCAAGGGCATATTCGAGCCTCAATCCGTAGAAGGACATCCTATTAGCTCTGAAGTATGATACTAGAAATTTGATTTCTCCTACAAAAGACAAACTCACATTCTCCTCTTCTAGAGTGATTTATGCTCTGATACCATGTAGAAATTCCATGTAGATTCAAACTACTAATTGTAGTATTCTAAAATAGTAGACTCAAATCTACTATACTCATCAGCGGAAATAAGTAAACGATCATGAAATCACAAAGCATACAAGAGAAAAAATTCAATCAACACATTACACAATGATTTCCTAGGGAAAGCTACATCTAAAAGCCCCTACAATCTATATATTGCATTAGTCAGAAAATATGAGAAGATTACAATGTTGTGATCAAGTCCGAGCAACCTTTGCACTATCTCTATCTATCTCACTACTTCCTAGACAAGCTCAAGTCAATACCTAACCTATTTCTTGCTTACCCAAGTCCATGTTTCCTTGTGTTGTTCCTCAAGGAATTAACCCTATTTAATTTGGAAATTCCTCAATTATGAATTGTGTAATCCTCATAGGCCTTCCCCTAATTGCATGCACCATCGATTTAATTTAGATTATTTTACAATTGATAGTACATGATCCTTGAACTCCAATCTCAACTGGGTCTTTCTTTGATCTGACATGCATGAGCTAATTATGAGTGAATCTTTAGTTTATTGGTTGATCACTGTAGGCAACACCACACTACACTTCAAGCAACACCACATTGTACTTCAAGCAACAAACCACTATACTTTAGGTAGCACCACATTGCACTTCAAGCAACACCCCACTGTACTTTAGGCAACATCACATTGGATTGCAAGCAACACCCCACTAGATTGCAGGTAGCACCACACTACTAGACCTCGCATTAATTCCTCCATCAGTTGGAATTATTTTAACTAACTTTAACTCAATTAGCCTAAATTAATTAATTACAACTCAAAATAAACTCAACTAGTGCTCCTAATTGTAGGAGATGCTCTACATGACCCTAGTTAGACCCTCGTCTCAAATTAACTTAGCCAACTAAGTCAAATTAGCTTAGTTAACTATTGCAAGTTGTCATGTGATGTGGAATTACAATTTTATTCCTAATTTAATTGAAGGACTAAATTAAATAAGGATCTTTCTTGATGTTATCTTTAACATGTCTTCTTGCTATTTTAAATAGTTTTGATTCTTTTCCCTATAGAATTTTCAATTTGTACTTTGAACTCACAAAACTTTTCAAATACTTGATCCTTGGTCTTTAAGAGATATATCCATGTTTTGCGAGAATAGTCATTAATGAAATATACATAATACAAGCACCCACCCTAGGTTTTATCAAGCATGGGTCCACATACATAGGAATGCATAAGATCTAATATTCCTTTGGATCTGTTATCACTACTAGTGCATCTTCCTTTAACATTTTTCCCAAGGGCACATGCTTTACTCCATCATGATCTTCTTTAAGCTTAGGTACACCTTTAACAAAATATGTCAATCTTCCCAAAGCATTGTAATGCATATGAGGGTACCTTCTATAACAAATATCACTAAACTCAGTAGTGTTGTGTAGAAGAGCTAGGATTGAGTGACTAAGGAGACGATATAGTCCTCCAATTCTTACCCCAATGACTTTAGCAGTTTCAAAAGATGCATTTTTCTTCCATACTAAGACTTTTCTATCAACAAAAGCAACTCTATATCCTTTGTCTTCAAGAGATGACATGGACAACAAATTTTTCTTTAGACCAAGAACAAATAAAATATTGTTAATAAATATATTACCTCTCGATTCTAATTGAAAGGATGATTTACTAATGCCTTTGACTTCATATTTTTCATTATCTCCAAGCTCAACCTTTTGAGTAAACGTCTTTTTAGTCAATTCAGATAGATGATCACAACTTCCAGTCATGTGCCTAGAAGCACCACTATCCAGTAGCCAAATTTCATCATGATTTTCAATGGAACATGTAAGAGCACAAATAAATGAGCACTTACATTCAAAATCATGTCTCTAATTCCTCCTCGTTGAAGATGGCTCATTTAGATTAGCAGCAGAAGCATGATGCCTTCCTCTTCTTTTACAATCATCATTCCTTTCACAGTCAACTCTTTGATTCTTTTAAGGACAATGCACTTGACAGTGGCCATAGGCTTAACAACGAAAATATTGAACATTTGATAGATCATTTATATCTCTTCTCTCTTCTATCTTGAGAGGGAGGAGGAGGCTTTCATTGTGAAGTAGAATCCTTCTTTGGAGCAAATCTATGACCTTGTCTTTTACAAACATTTCTTTGAAACTTGCCAAAATTTCGTTTCTTCTTGTTTCCCTTAGCATGGGTTGCAAAGGCTTATATACTAGGATCTTCAATGTCTCCTCTAGAAAAAAGTCTTAATTCTTCTTGAGTGCATTATGCCCAAAGCTTTTCAAAGTTTGGAGCATTTTCTGTTGCACTAATACCGATGCAAATGAATCCCAAGATCTAGGCAGACCACCCAAAGCTACAATTACCAATTCCATGTCAGAGACTTCTTCTTCAATGGATTTGAGTTGGTCTATTATTTGAGATACCCTGACAAAATATGATGCCACTATGACATTCTTTATCATCTTGATATTATGAAGTTGTACTCTTAGATTGATGGATTGATTCATATTATTAATGGTATCTAATCCAATAATAACATCATACATAACCTTAGTAGTCTTATGTTCAACAATATAGGAAATCAAAAGATCCCTAATTGAATACAATGTGATGTTTCTTGCCAAAATATCATCTTCATGAAACTTCTCCTTTCCTTCTTGATCAGGTGGTTCAATAACTTTACAACTAACATTTCCCAAAACTTTGTTTCTCTCATGAATTATTTCAACCTTGGCCTTCCATGCTTTGTAGTTAGTAGCTCCTTCAAGCTTGCTTTCAGTCTTCATGATGAAGATTACTGGTCACAATAGAGGACATAATCTAAAATTTCAAAAGGGTATTTATTTCAAAAGATTTTTTTTAGAGTTTTAATTCAATTGCATCAAGCTACACACTCTAAACCAATATGGAAGAGGTGTATTCTAATTTATAGACGAAATGACCTTTTTTAGAGCATTTTTTCTAGTTGATTTTAATCAAAATCTGGCAGAGACTTTTAAAAATTGAGTTTAAATTGTTTAATATGTAGAATTCGAGTGCCTAGGGTTTTTCATGGTGTTGAATCTATTTATGCATTCAAAAATGTATTTTGAACAACAAAATTTCACAATCTTGTTTGAAATTATCTTTAGATTCCAATAAAAAAGACTATTTCGTCTGTAAGTTAGACTATGTCATATGGAAGAGATGTTGTAATGTCCTATATGTTGTGGTGTCCTATCCTATCCTGTTTAACATTTTGACTTGGTCAAATTACATAAATAATAATATTAAAATGATTTAAATTAGATTAAAAATAACTGCTCTCCAACTCAATATAGAATAGATGTTGTAATGGTCTCTCTATATAAAAAAAAATTAATAATCAAAACAAAATTTACTTAAATTAGATCAATAATAATGGGTGGTTTCTAAAATGCTCAACTAAACCTAATCAATATTATTTGTTTTTCTTCTATATATTCTCTGCATGGTGGAGAAGATGTGTTAAGTGCAAATGTGTATCAAAATTGGGATGGAAAATGCAATTTGGACACTTCAAGATTTTCAAAAATAATATGTATGAGAGTTATGTTTATGCTTTTAACCTAATTTTTCCTTGAAGGTTTTTCCTGTTAGGGTTTTAACATGTAGGGGTTTCATTTCTCATGTGCAAGGAGATATTGAAGGAAAGTTTTCAAGAATCAATTGATCATAGTTTTCATTTTTATTCTTTCTATTTTTTAGTTTTATTCGTTCTATTTTTTAGTAGACAATGATTGTGAGGTTTTATGTATATCTTTGTTATCAAGTAGTTAGGGTTTGGTAAAGTCTTTACAGAATTGAATTGAATCAAATTCACTTTTTAATTATACGTAATGATCTTTTTTTAAATGTTCTCATACATTTTCACAATTATTTTTAATATGTAAAATTATTTCAATTTTATTATAAAAAGAGAAGGATTCTACTTTTTAAATCATTGCTTCACTTTGACCCATATGGCCATCTCGAGAGTGCACATATGGTATTTTAAAGTGATTGAGTCTAGGGGCTCATTCTACAACTCAATATGATATATAATGTGTAACCTTGTTCATCTCATCAAAGTTGAAATTTTGCTTATATCTGCCACAATAAATAAAAATCTAAAAATAAAAATAAAAATAAAAATTAATAACTATACAAAACATTTAAATTATGTCTACTCATTAAAAAATTTGCAAGTGAAGAAATGAGATTAAATTTCCAAGTGAAGAAATAATATCCTCTTAACACATGTTTCCTTATTTAAAATAAATCTATATCTGATGTATAAACTAAAATAAAATAAAATACTGATATATAAACTAAAATGAAAAGTACACATTTACCTGTGAAAATTTGTATTTAGATCCTTCGTCGGCCTGTCGTGGCAAATAGTGGGCTTTGAAATCAATACCTAGAGGCCTAAAAACCAAACTGTGCTAGTAGCATTCAATTGTTTCAACATGAAACACACCTAGATGCACCTAGAGAGAGGTGTAAAAAGCACATTCAAACACCAAATAATGCCCAAAAACTCTCAGAAAATGTCCTAGAGATAGGAAAATTCTTCCGAAAAGTAGGATAGCAAGCTCCAAAAGCAGTGCTGATCAAATAGACAGATCACATGAGGTGCTCACCTCCTCTAGGATCAGAAGGTGAGATAGAAAAAATCTTCCGAAAAACTACTCAGGATAGCAAGCTCCAAAAGCAGTGCTGATCAAATAGATAGATCACATGAGGTGTCACTGGCGTTACTGAACAATTACAGGATATGTATATTAAGAGTTCTCACTACCTATGCTCGGTAAGAGCCAAGGTACATTTGTCTCCTTGGAACAGAAATGCTGCGCTCGTTTGTTTGTGCGATGCATAAAACTTACAAATACGCCATTAGTAATAGCAGGAGCATTGGCATACAATGTCCGAATGGGGAATATTATGACCATGATTACTACGTATCGCTTTTGCAGGAGTGCGGCAAAATAAAAACGGCGAGAAAGGGCAAGCAAGTCCATTGTCATTTGCTAAAAAGCGGAGTTGAACAGAATGGGTTTGTTGGAAACCAACTTATGAATATGTATGTCAAATGCGGGAGTATGGATGATGCTCGCCTCCTATTTGACTCGATTCTGAATCCAAATCTCCTGTGCTGGACTTCCATAATTGGCGGATATGCCAAACACGGCTATTTTCAAGAAGCCCTCATGCTCTTCTCTCAAATGCAAGAGAACCCAATTCAACCAGACAATTTCATATTCCCTTCTGTCCTCAAGGCCTGCTCAGGCCTGTTGTCTCTTGAGCAAGGGAAACAGATTCATGCTTATGTAATTAGACGTGGGATTGATTCAGATGTGTTTGTAGCTAGTGCCCTTGTAGACATGTATGGAAAATGTGGAATTATTGGGTTTGCCCGCCTACTGTTTGACAAAATTTCTGAAAGAGATGTGGTTTCTTGGGCTGCCATGATTGCAGGTTATGCCCAGAATGGCCATGACTGTGAGGCTGTAGAAATCTTCCGGGAAATGCAACATTTCGGTGTGAAACCCAACTTGATTACCATTGTAAGTATTCTTCCTGCATGTGCGCGCATATCTGATCTAGATCACGGCAATGAGGTCCACAATTATATAAGGAGGAGTGGTTTTGACGCTGATGTTTTTGTGGGCAGTGCTCTTGTAGACATGTATGCAAAATGCGGGAGTATAGAGAATGCACGTCAAGTGTTTGATGAAATTCCTGTGAGAGATGTTGTTTCTTGGAATACAATGGTTGCTGGTTATTCCCAGAATGGCAACGAGGACGAGGCATTAAAGCTCTTTCGTTTGCTGCAAGTAGCAGACATGAAACCTGACAGTGTTACCATAGCTAGCATTGCCTTGACTTGCGGCAAGTTGGCGTTTCTACAACAGGGTAAAGAGATCCATGGCTACATAATTAGAGGTGGATTTGATTCAGATTCTTTTGTCATGAACTCTCTTATTGACATGTACAGCAAGTGTGGAAGTCTAGTGTATGCACAACAGGTTTTTAACAAAATGTCTCAAAATGATGTAGTGTCATGGAACACATTGATAACATGCTATGCCCAGAGTGGCTATTCCGACGAGGCCATTAAACGTTTTACTCAAATGCAGCTAGTAGGTATGCGACCAACTATTGTGACATGGAATGCCATAATGGTAGCATATTTCGAGAATGGAGAATTTAATGAGGCATTGGAACGCTTTTATGAAATGCAAGTTGCAGGCATATATCCAGACACGATCTCATGGAATACTCTGATTGCAGGGTATGCACGAAATGGAAAAAGTTTTCAAGCATTGGAATTCCTTCGACAGATGCATATAGCTGGCATGAAAGCCAACTCTATTACAATTGTTAGTATTCTCTCAACATGCGCCCAAGTGGCAGCTTTGCGAAAAGGCAGGGAAATCCATTGTTTCATATTTAGAAATGCATTTGAATTAGATGTTTTCGTAGGAAGTGCCCTCGTAGACATGTATGCCAAATGCAAGAGAGTAGACAGTGCACGACGAGTCTTTGATAAAATATCTGAAAGAGATGGAGTCTCATGGAATACAATGATTGCCAGTTATGCTCAGTCTGGGCAAGTTAATGAGGCACATGAATTGTTTCATGAAATGGACGTTGCAGGCATAAAGCCAGATATTATGTCATGGAATGCAATTATTGCAGGGTATGCTCAGAATGGGCATGGTGAAACAGCCTTCAAACTGTTAGGTGAAATGGAACTGGCAGGCATACAGCCAAATGTCATAACATGGAATGGAATCATTGCAGGATATACTCAGAATGGGCATGGTTATGAGGCCTTGAAACTTTTTCTCCAAATGCAACACGCAGGTGTAAAAGCTGACTCAGGCACCTTTGCAAGTATTCTCCCTGCTTGCACCTGCATAGCAGCTCTGCACTGGGGACAGGAGATCCATAATCATATACTATTAAGTGGTTTTGAATCAGATATTGGTGTTATGAATGCCGTTATAGACATGTATGCAAAATGTGGAAGCATAAAACATGCAAGACAAGCATTTGATAGACTGTCCGGGCGAGACTGTGTCTCTTGGAATGCAATAATTTCGGGCTATGCTGCACATGGGTTCGGGGAAGATGTCATTGCACTCTTTCATCAAATGCAACTGGAAGAGGTAAAGCCAGATTATATCACCTTTACTGGTGTTCTTTCTGCATGCAGCCATGCAGGCATGGTCGATCAAGGGTGGGAATATTTTAATAGCATGAGCCGACACTATGGTATTGAACCAAGGGTGGAGCACTATGCCTGCATGGTTGACCTTCTTGGTCGTGCTGGGAGATTGGATGAGGCCTATGATTTTATCAACAAAATGCCTTTACAACCTAGTCCTAGTGTGTGGGGGGCCTTACTTGCTGCGTGCAGAATCCATGATAATTTAGAACTAGGAGAGTATGCAGCAGAACACCTGTTTCATTTAGAGCCCGATAACATTGGAATTTGTGTTCTGTTATCGAACATCTATGCTTCTGCTGGCAGGTGGGATGAAGTAACAAATCTGCGAAAGTTGCTGAAGGAGAGAGGATTGAAAAAGAGGCCTGGATGCAGCTGGATTGAGGTGAATAACTGTTTGCATGCATTCCAGGTAGGTCATAATTCCCATTCAGCAAGGTAGAAAATCTATAGTGTTGGAGAGCTGGAGTGAGTAGATAAAGGAAGTAGGGTATATGGCTGATAGACACTTTGCTCTGCATGGTGTTGAGGGGAAGAAGGAAGTCTTTGTAGTCACAACGAGAAATAGACCATTGCTTTTGGACTTATTACTCATAGCTTCCTACACTGATATGAATGTCAAGAGTTTTCCTGTCTCCTTTGACAGCCTTACTGCCAATGAGTTCATGTTCAAGATTGTTAGGTGAAAAATAGTTGTGAAGCGTGCCAAGCCTTTCCATTATTTTCAAACATGATCTCCTACATTGTGAAAATTATTCGGTGGATGCCAATGGAACTTGGACTGTTAGAGTTTCAATAATTTGCCAATGAAATGTGTATTATAGAATCAGTTTATGCTGACCGGTGAAGAGAGTCATTCTGTATCATAGAATCAGTTTATGCTGACCGGTGAAGAGAGTCATCAGAGTACGTATGTTATCACATCGTATACTGTTAGGAAGCATGGCTGTTTTAACTGAGTTATAAATCCATACAGTATATCATCATGAGGTATTATTGTGAAACATCGGAAAAATTCCGAGTGCTCCCTAATATGAGCCATTCCAACTCCTTTATTACTTTTAATATGTGCTGGTATGGCTCGATTTCAACACAGGCTCTGCTTTTCATCTCCATATGTTCTGTTCGACATGGCTTGGGGTAATGCAGACACCTACGCCAGTCAAGATTCAGATTAAACTGGGAGGTCCAAGGGACCTAGGAAATTCTTCAATGTTGTAAAAAACATCCACTAATTAGTGGATGCCTATATTGCCAGCAAGTAACCATTAACCTCATGCTGTGATAGAATTGTGTAGACATTAGTTCATTCTGGATATTACAGTCTAACATAGAGCACATTGGGATGACAAAATGATTTGTCATGGATGATGTTGAATGTGTGCCGCATTTTGTAAAAACATACATAGTGAATTTTGTTGGGAATGTATAATATATTTCAAAACTAAAATAAAAATGGTACATCAATAATGATACATCATGGTGTGAAAGTGTCATTAAACAAGTTCCTTACCTAGCACGAAGAGCTAGCATGTCTGTTTTGTTTCCTGTTGAGATTTTCTGTTTGAGCAAAATAGGAAAAATCTCAGCTGATGACAACAATAGAATTCAGGTCCTAGATTAGCTCCAGGTTGTTGGGAGGGAGTTAATGCCTCCTATATTTGATGTGATGGAGTTATGAGGCTGTTAGATTCTCCATGCTATATAACAGGCAACCATTCGGATGGTTTGCTAAGAGTGTGAGAGGTTTTGTGAGGATTTCTTGATGTAATCTCCAATTTGATTAATAAATTCCTGATGCCTATGTTTGGTGGACGTAGCCCAGATTGGTTGGGTGAACCACGTTAAACACTGTGTCACATGTGCTGTGTTAATTCCGCTGTGTGTTTATTATATTGCTGTGCCTCTGAATTCCAACAATTAGTATCAGAGCATGTTGGAGGTCCTGGTGCTGAGAGGATTCTCTGCGTGCGTGGATTATTAAACACTGTTTGCTGGATCGTTTGCTGGCAGCGCGCATGGAGCTGGAGCGAGTGCGTGGAAGTATTACATCTGCGTAGAGAACCGATCCGATGCTGGTGGTTTGCTGTTGTGCGGTGCTCCCTGAAACTGGTGCGTTCACCGAGTGAGTAACAGTATGTTCATTACTGCGTGGAGCTGGTTTTTTAAATGTTGCTGGTGCGCTGTTAATTCATGCGTGGATACCTAGAGCCATTATTGAATTTTGAATCTTGATGAGAGAGCCATACGTTCATTTAAATTAAGGTTTCAATTTTGACCAAAGTAGGAAATGGTTTCAAAGTAGGGCGCATTGCATTTTCAGTTTTGCTATGAGAGCTTGGAAGAGACCAACTGAGAACAAGAGATGAAGTAGGGCACTCTTCAGTGTTTTAATTGTAGGAAATTGGTGTCCAGGCCAGCAGTTTACAGTTAAATTTGCAAATATGGTCTGCGTTTCAACATCTGACCGTTCGGTTTTAGGCTTGCCGTATGTTTGGTCCCGTGAGCAATGTGTGTGATTTTGCACTTTTTTAGTTACTCACAGTTTGTATCATGCGATGCGTATATATGGAGTAATGAAAATATACATGCGATGGACTAATGAAAATATACATGCGATGGAGTAATGAAAATTATCATGCAATACGTATATATGGAGTAATGAAAATATACATGCGATGGAGTAATGAAAAGTTACATGCGATACGTATACATGTTAGTTTTCACATGACACACCATTCCAACATTGAAGTTGTTTCTACCTTAAGCATGCAGAAAGGTAATAAAATTTGTGTTGGCTGTTTAGTTTCAGTTATAGTAGTACCGAAAATGTAACATATCAAGTAATCAAAGGAGAGTCCATTCTAACGAGAGAACTGGTGATATGTTACAAATAATTGCGCATATTGCAGATTTGTTGAGCCAGAAGCAGGGAATTGTTTATTTTGGCGGTGGTCTTTTGTATTGTAATTCACAGCATTTTTTTTTTTTTGTGTAAAAACAAAGGCATAGGCAGAAATTTTTTTTTGTGAAGTGCAAAGGGCAGTTTTATGTTTTAAAGGCAAAGGCAGAAAGACATAGGGATTTTTTTTTTTTATTGCTGGTTGGATATTGGAGATTATTGTGTTTTTTGATACAAATGGCGAAAACACAAAGTGCCCAGTTTGAAATTGAGAAATTTAATGGCAAGAATAATTTTGAGATCTGGAAGGTAAAAATGCATGATTTACTTGTCCAACATGGCGTGGCAAAGGCGTTGTTGGGCAAGTCCAAACAGCCTTACAACATCACAGATAGTGAGTGGGTCGAGATGGATGAAAGAGCGATTAAGTGCTATTCGACTGTGTCTAGCTGATGATGTCCTGTTTAATATTGTGTCAGAGACAACAACTGCTGGTTTGTGGACGAAACTGGAGAAACTGTACATGACCAAATCCTTAACCAATAGGATTCTCCTAAAGCGACAGTTGTACGGTTTGCAAATGAAGGAAGGTACATCGATTCCTGATCATTTAAATGCTTTTAATACTCTTCTTGTGCAATTACAAAGTATAGAAGTAAAAATACCATCCGAAGATAAAGCTATTACTTTATTGTGCTCGTTGCCCGAATCATGGGATCATTTTGTTACTTCTATAAGTCTTAGTTCATCAGAAACTATTGAGTTTGATGATGTAGTTGCATCCTTATTATCGGAAGAAACAAGGAGGAAGTCGCATTCTGAAACCTCTACATCAGAAGCTATGATGGTTAGA